>JARQWZ010000549.1:437500-539687 GCA_033150135.1 Gobio occitaniae | reverse complement strand
AATGTTGCCTTGACAACAAGTTGAAATAAAAAAATATATATTTTATTTGTGTTACGTTTATTTTACACGAAAGGCGGCATTTATCGCCTGATTTGATTGTTCACTTAGAAAAATTAATATATTAATATTATATTATAAATAATGATAACTGACGGAAATATGTTCCCATACTTATAATACGTAATTTATTTATTTATGACTAACACCAAACTAATATATGTAAATGACCAATTTACTATATTTGACAAAAATACAATATTTTACATAAGAAATTAAAAATATTATGTAAAAATATATTCAACATAAATAATATGTATAAAATAGATAGCAATTCATATATATATATATATAATAATATAAACGTTTTATATCTAAATAAAATGTTTATTGTATATAAAAATTTTTTTATGGTTTTAATTTTAGTTGTAGTTAAAAATAATAACCCACTTGTTTGTTTTCTTTGTCAATACATACCTATAATAATATAAAACTTTATAAGAAAATATGCACACGTGGATTACAGATACAAATATCATGTATCTTTATGTTTTAAGTAAATAAGCTAAATGTCTCGTTCACCCAAAATTATGAGATACTATTATATTTTGTATTATTAACATTTTTATGTTTTTATTCGTGTTTATATTTTGTCATTTTTAGCTGTTGTTGCTTTTAAATAATAATGATGCATTTTATTTTTAATGTGCTTTTCTTAAACCCAAAGTGAAAAATAATAACAAACAATACAATAAAACAAAACAAAACACAGTCAATTACAAAAAGCAACTTATTGTTAAAAAATCTTAATAAAATGTCTACATAGATTTTATTGATTTTTATTTTAGTTTTAATTCAGTTTTTTTATTTTAGTACAGCGTTAAACAAAATAAAAATGAGAAATGTTGCCTTGACAACAAGTTGAAATAAGTAAATAAGCTAAATGTCTCGTTATATTTTTTATATATATTTTTTAAATATGTTTTATAATGAAGTACAAAAACCCAGTTTTTTTGTTTTGTTTACTGTAAAATTTCTTCCAATGTTCAGACAAAAAAATTGAAAGAGACGATTCAGAGGTGAACCAGCTCCACATCAAAGTGGAGAGCACTTCAGCCAGGGATTAAAAGAGGGATTAAAATGATTTTTCCCATTAATCCGCAGCACACTGAAATTCCTCCGGTGTATGGAGTGACTTTTGGGTCGGGGTTGATGGAGCCAGTGTCACATGGCACTCATGGGATCGACCTGCGACCTGGAAATATTCAAATTTAAAATAATTTGCGATTGTGTTTTTCTCCTTCAGCATGGGCAGCGCTGACTTTGGCCCGCTGATGGAGATGATAGAGGCGAGAGACGAGTGGCTGGATGATGATTTTCCTGGGTATATGTGCATCTTTTATTGTATTCTTTGTTATGAAAATTACCATATGGTGCCCCCAGTTTGGTTTCATTTGTGCATAAACAGGCCTTTGTGGGATGCATGAAATATAAAGCCGGTTGGCTTGTGAAAGCCTAACCTAAAAGCTTGAAGTGTGAACTAGTTTAGAAAGATAGAAAGAAAGAAAGAAAGAAAGAAAGAAAGAAAGAAAGAAAGAAAGAAAGAAAGAAAGAAAGAAAGAAAGAAAGAAAGAAAGAAAGAAAGAGAGATTGAAGTTTGAAGGATATGACGGAGAGATGTAGGCCTTGAAAAAAGGAAAAGAGCGTGTTTTCCTCAGCGAATCCTGCGTGAGATGCTGAACGGAGACGGGGGCAGGTGCAGCTCTCTCCCTAAATGGAAACGAGCCACGTCATGTGACGCAGCTGCCAACAACACAAGCAGCATCACCAGGAAAATGGAGGCAGGTCAGGCTTAGAGGAGCAGCTCCAGCATCATCACACGACTGCATGATGCTTCGGAAATATTAAACCTCTGCGTTAAGAAGACCATGAGATTTGAGTAAGAACTCACTGAATCAGAAAGCTTCTTCATCTTAGTCGGCAGGTAAGCGAGAGCAGATTTGATTGTACAGTTTAGTTTTTTAAAGCATGCTGGAATCATACATTTTTATTGAATACACACTGATTGAATCAGTTCTGGATGGTGCGTTGTGGTTTTTTTATAACAGCCATTGTAAGAAATAGAAACGTGATGACGCTCCACAGGGAAGCTGTTGTTTTTGTTATAAATATCATGGTGCCAAATTTAGTTTGTGATGCATCCATTTATTTAAATATGTTAGTCTTATGCTTTTCTTTTGATTTGTCGATGTCGTCTGTAATGAGGGAAACAATGACGGCCGCGAGTTAAAGTGTCTTTTAGCACCGAGGCAGCAGCTGTGAACCCCCCCCTCTGTTTATCAGCTGCGTGTGCACCGACCCCAAGGGCCTGGGGTGCTCATTAGCATATCACAATCTGCTACCCTCTTAAAGAAACAGTTCACCTAAAAAAAATTACGCATTTTCCAAACACACAGGTCTTTCTTACACAAACGTACAAATATTTTTGATTAAAAATCATGCTGTGTTTTAACCCTCTGGTGCTCTTCGTTTAGGGGTTTCATTGGTTGTCTTCCCGCTTTCATAAGTGACCGGACACCTAGAAATTAAACTTCCTCCACCCCAGTAAAACCAATGCAATTTATTTTTCTTCAATAATATTTTTCTTTTTAATTTTGTATTTTGAGATGATTCGATGGTATTTTTTAATATTTATGCAATAATTATGGTCTATTTTTGCCATTGAAAATTATTTAAAAAAAATTGTATTCAGTATTTCAGGTTAAAATAGAGACTAGGCCTTCAAAATAATTTTTTTTGAAGGCAGATTAGCGCCCTCTTTTGGAATTATTTAAGAAATCATGCAACCATGTGTGTAACCACTAGAGGGTCTCTATGGAGAGGCTTGAGAATTCCCTCTCTTTTGAACACATTTAATGATTTTTTTTTTATGGATTTGAATATATATTTAAAAAAATCTCAAATACTATTTATTATAAAGTTTTAGATATATATATATATATCTTTTTTTGATAGAATTATAGATTTTTTTTCTGTGAATTTGTGTTTTTGCAGATTTCCCATTAATTTCCTATGGTGTCATTTTTGACCAAAGTTTTTTTACGACCACTTATGCCCTCATTTTTTTTGTGTGTTTACATACCTAATGCTAGAAAAGTCACCAAGTTTCATATCATTCTGATGAAGCTGTGATTTTAAAAAATTCCAAATGTGGTTCATAGGGTCAATTTTTCATAGTGTGTGTGTGTGTGTGTGTGTGTGTGTGTGTGTGTGTGTGTGTGTGTGTGTGTGTGTGTGTGTGTGTGTGTGTGTGTGTGTGTGTGTGTGTGTGTGTGTGTGTGTGTGTGTGTGTGTGTGTGTATAAGTGTGCGTGTGTGAGAGTGGATGTGTCAATATCACACTCTTTTTTTCAGCATTGTGGCCGATTTGTAGATTGTACACACAAATATTCAGAGAATTTTTGTGTTTTTGCCGATTTCCCATTAATTTCCTATGGTCGGTCATTTATGACTGAAGACAATGAACGCTACTTTTCTTTTTACGACCAATTAGCATGCTCGAATCATGACCCCAATTGTTTTGTGTTTACATACCTAATGCTAGAAAAGTTACCAAGTTTCATATCATTCCATTGAAGCAGTGATTTTTAAAATTTCAAAACAGAAAATGTTCCGGTCAGAAATGACCGAAGAGCACCAGAGGGTTAAGTAATATTGTCTTTTGCTATAGGCCACTTCCTGCGGAGGGTGACATGGACTCTTCCTGCGCCCTGAGCGAGGGGAGAACTTGTAAGTGGCTTTGTTTCATACGCAAACGTTTATCTCAAAGTAATCATTTGCATTCGCGTAATGCTCCTCTATCATTTTGATTGGCTCAGCTCCCCCAAACTCTCTCCTCATTGGTGGAGCCGGAGGGGGCGGAGCTCACCGGAAGCGTCGCACACTGGTGGCGCCGGATATGAACTTGTCTTTGGACCAGAGCGAAGGGTCCTTGCTCTCCGATGACTTCCTGGATACGCCTGATGATCTGGACATTAATGTGGATGACATCGAGACGCCCGATGATACGGACTCGCTCGAGTTCATAACCAACGGCAACGACCTGGAGTGGGAGGGTAAGGATACGTTCTTCATGGCTCCAGGATAGATGGATGGATGGATGGATGGATGGATGGATTGACAGATAGATAGTTGGATAGATGGGTGGATGGACAGATAGATAGTTAGATGTATGGAGGGACGAATGGATGATAGATGGATGGACGGATAGATAGTTGGATGGATGGACAGATAGATAGTTGGATGGATGGATGACAGATAGTTAGATGGATGGACAGATAGATAGTTGGATGGATGGGTGCACGGACAGATAGATAGTTAGATGTATGGAGGGACGAATGGATGATAGATAGATAGTTAGATGTATGGAGGGACGAATGGAGGATAGATAGATGGATGGATGGATGGATGGATGGATGGATGGACGGACGGACGCATGGATGGACAGATAGAGAGTTGGATGGATGGGTGGACGGACAGATAGTTAGATGTATGGAGCGACGAATGGATTTTAGATGGATGGATGGATGGATGGATGGACAGATAGAGAGTTGGATGGATGGATGGATGGACAGAGATAGTTAGATGTATGGAGGGACAAATGGATGATAGATAGATGGATGGATGGAGGGACGAATGGATGATAGATAGATAGTTGGATGGGTGGACAGACAGACAGACGGACAGACAGATAGACTGGTAGATAGATAGACAGATGTTCCACTCATGGATCGTGTCTTTCAGACGACACACCCGTGGCCTCAGTTAAAGCTCCCCCTGCTGACAGTGCTGCTGATGGAGAAGGTGTGGACGGGACGGGTGTGAACGGCCGCTTGTGGAGGACGGTGATCATCGGCGAACAGGAACATCGGATCGATATGCAGGTCATACGACCCTATCTGCGCGTCATATCACATGGAGGTACGTCCCGGTATCCGAGTCGATGATGCAGTTATTATAGTCTTCGCCGTGGCTTGAGTTCGCTGCTCCTCTTCTTCAGGCTACTATGGCGAGGGCTTGAACGCCATCATCGTGTTCACGGCGTGTTACCTTCCCGACAGCAGCTGCCCAGATTACCACTACCTGATGGAAAACCTCTTTCTGTAAGGAAATGAAACACCCAGGCTGTGCAGTCCTGTCCTGTTCTGTGTTTGTCTTTATTTGGCTTCTCCTGTCCCTCAGGTATGTGGTGAGCAGTCTGGAGATGCTGGTCGCGGAGGATTACCTGATCATCTACATGAACGGAGGAACGCCGCGGAGTAAAATGCCCGGCATTAGCTGGCTTAAGAAGTGCTATCAGATGATCGACAGAAGGTATGGAGACATCGCTTTAAAGGGATAGTTCACCCAAAAACCAAAATTTGATGTTTTTCTGCTTACCCCTAAGGCATCCAAGATGTAGGTGTCTTCGTTTCTTCAGTAGAACACAAATGAAGATTTTTAACTCCAACCGTTGCTGTGTGTCACTCATATAATGCTTGTCAATGGGGTCTAATTCTATTAGATTAAAAAAGACATGGACAGACAACTTCAAATTAAACCCCGCGGCTCGTGACGACACATTGATGTCTTAAGACACGAAATTTATGCAATGTATTTATGCAATTATTTCACCTCATATTAGACGAACGCTTCAGCTCTCCAGACTGCCATCACTTCCTGTGAGTGAGGTCAAATAGCAGCCTGGTCATAGATATATAAATAGATTCCTCATTAGTGCCTGGGTGGATCGCTTGAATGAGGAATCTACGTATACATATCTATGACCCGGACGGAATTTTGACCTCACTCACAGGAAGTGATGGTCGTCTGGAGAGCTGAAGCGTTCGTCTGATATGAGTTGATATATTTGCATAAACCGTTGGGTTTCTCTCAGAAACCGATCGTTTCGTGTCTTAAGACCAGTGTTGGGGGTAAGGCATTACAAGTAACTTGAGTTACGTAATAATATTACTTTTTCAAGTAACTAGTAAAGTAACGCATTACTTTTCAAATTTACAACAAAATATCTGAGTTACTTTTTCACATTTATTTGACTGACAGCTCTCCTGTCCCCATGTTGAGAAAAATCGAGAGTAAGTGCAGAAGCGTTGTGTGTAAATGTGTTATTGTAGTTCTAGACTAAATGTGAGCATTTATTCATCTCACTTGCACAATAAAGATTCAGTACTGCTCAAAATTAATAAAATCAGTCAAATGCAAAATCAGAGTACTATGCAAACCTCAAATATATAAATGTTAAATAAAACAAATATTTTTATGCATTTAATCTACCTTTATTGACCAATGTCGTGCTGCTGACCTTTGATTCAGTTAAGCCATGAGCAAACGTTTTTCTCCTGCGTCCTATTCTTCCATTATCCAGAATGGCAGTACAGCACGGCAGTACGGTTCATGCGTAAATTTGCATTTTTATCTCAGCCTGAGGCTTATTATTTCAATTTTGGTATGAAGAGGTCTTTACATTTGCACAAAAAAGGATTTTTTTTTGCTATTAAAAAACAAAACAAAAAAGCAAGCCCAGCCCAGGTGAGAAAAAGTAACACAAAAGTAACGCAGAAGTAACGTAACGCATTACTTTTCTTAAAAAGTAACTAAGTAACTTAATTAGTTACTTTTTAAGGGAGTAACACAATATTGTAATGTATTACTTTTCAAAGTAACTTTCCCCAACACTGCTTAAGACATCAATGTGTCGTCACGAGCCACAGGGTTTAATTTGAAGTTGGCTGTCCATGTTTTTTTTACTCTAATAGAATTAGACCCCATTGACAAGCATTATATGAGTGACACAGCAACGGTTGGAGTTAAAAATCTTCATTTGTGTTCTACTGAAGAAATGAAGACACATCTTGGATGCCTTAGGGATAAGCAGAAAAACTTCAAATTTTCGTTTTTGGGTGAATTATCCCTTTAATGTAAATGGTTTTATAGGAGAATTCAGAAAACATCTCCAAACCTTTTTCCTCAGACTGAGAAAAAACCTAAAGTCTCTGATCATTACTCACCCTTCCTGGTTTATCCGAACAGTCCTCGCAATTTCCAAACCCTTCATCAGGTAATAACGCATGGATATAAAGGCACTGAAGGTTCAGACACGCTCATAAATGATATCTTATGCTCCACAGTGTGAAGTTCATGAATAAGATCCGTTACGTGCACAGCCTGGAGGAGCTGGAAAAGATTGTTCCTATGGATCATATTCAGATCCCAGAGTGCATCTTACAGTAAGGAGATTTACCCCCTGCTAACCAAACCTTTGACCTGATGCCAGTTTACAAGGTCAATTTGTCCATTTTTTGCAGATTTGAAGAGGAAAGAATCAACGCTAGAAAAGAGAGGTAATTACCAAAATCCACAACATTGGTTTATTTGGCTCCTGTTAGTTCAACCAGAAGAGGAGACTCACATTTGCTGCGTCCCAGTTCATCTGCTTATACTGTGCCCTAAAGTATGCACCGCTTTTGTGAAGAATAAGTCCATACTTTTGAGTGTGTAGCAGAAGAGTAGACAAGCTTTGAGATTAATGGATGGATAGCGAGATAGACAGACGGACGGACGGACGGACGGATAGACGGATAGATAGATAGACAGACAGACAGACAGACAGACAGACAGATAGATAGACAGACAGACAGACAGACAGATAGATAGACAGACAGACAGACAGATAGACAGAACAATGGACGGACGGATGGATGGATGGATTGACGGACAGACAGACAGACAGACAGACAGACAGTCAGACAGTCAGACAGACAGATAGATGGACAGAACAATGGACGGACGGATGGATGGACGGATGGATGGATGGACAGACAGACAGACAGACAGACAGATGGATAGACAGAACAATGAGGACAGATAGATAGATAGATAGATAGATAGATAGATAGATAGATAGATAGATAGATAGATAGATAGATAGATAGATAGATAGATAGATAGATAGATAGATAGATAGATAGATAGATAGATAGATGGATGGATGGATGGATGGATAGACAGACAAATAGACAGAACAATATAAGGATGGATGGATGGATGGATGGATGGATGGATGGATGGATGGATGGATGGATGGATGGATGGATGGATGGATGGATGGATGGATGGACGGATAGACAGACAGATAGACAGACAGAACAATAGATAGATCGATAGATGGATGGACGGGCAGACCGACCGATAGATAGATAGATAGATAGATAGATAGATAGATAGATAGATAGATAGATAGATAGATAGATAGATAGATAGATAGATAGATAGATAGATAGATGATGGATGATGGATGGATGGATGGATGGATGGATGGATGGATGGATGGATAGACAAATAGACAGAACAATATAAGGATGGATGGATGGATGGATGGATGGATGGATGGATGGATGGATGGATGGATGGACGGACGGATAGACAGACAGATAGACAGACAGAACAATAGATAGATCGATAGATGGATGGACGGGCAGACCGATAGATAGATAAATAGATAGATAGATGGATGGATGGATGGATGGATGGACAAATAGACAGAACAATTTAAGGATGGATGGATGGATGGATGGACGGACGGATAGACAGACAGATAGACAGACAGAACAATAGATAGATCGATAGATGGATGGATGGGCAGACCGATAGATAGATAGATAGATAGATAGATAGATAGATAGATAGATAGATAGATAGATAGATAGATAGATAGATAGATAGATAGATAGATAGATAGATAGATAGATAGATAGGTGATGGACGTACGGACAGACAACCAGATAGATAGATAGATGGAAAGAACAATAGCTAGATCGATAGAGAGAGAGACAGACAAACAGACAGACAGACAGACTAATAAACAGATAATCAATCAAAACCCTTTATCTAAACCTCTCTGCTTAGCCGTCGGACTCACACATCCGCCATATTTGCAGTTTTTAACACTTTTTTGTAGTTCTAATCAAATCCTCCACACGCAATATTAGCCGTTATACGAATCTGCACTTCGGATGCTAACCGGCAAAACTAGACCATCCGTATATCTTTGGATTACACATTTCAACTTACTATGATCGAATACTATTTAGCACGGATAGTATGCGGATTGGGACGCAGCGATCGTGATTGGATAATAGAATAAGTTACCCAGAAAGCTTTTTTCTTTGTAGAATGGAGCAGGAGCAGGAACAGAAAGAAGAACAGCATCAAGAACAGCATCAGAATCCAGAGAGGTGAGCGAACACGCAGAACGCATCATTATTCCACGAACGCTTTCGCTTAGCCACATTAAAAACAACTTTCTGTCTCCAGGACGACAGCGACTGAAGAACCTGGACTCTGAGCCGACCACGAGCTGGAATGTTCTTGTTGCCGATCTCGGACCATTTTTCATATTCCCAAATTATTCAAATACACATTAGACGACGCAAAACTAGTTCCAGATCTGCAACAAAGCAGAAAGTTAAATTAAAAGTTGGAGGGTGGGAAGGCCAGCTACTCTCGCTTTCGTCTGCAAAGGCACAATTTAAAAAAAGCGTCTGGAAATCCACCAACTTAGCATAGCGTTGGTGTTTTGGGTAGCAGGATGTACCATCACGCACTGTAGCCTCTTTGCAGTTATCGCTTTTTAAAATAGGCTGTTCCCTGCGACCCATGTGACCTGCCTTTACGTGACGGATACGTCCGCTCAGGATTTGATCGGTGGTGCATGTCGATTTCCAAGCATCGCAACAAGCGTTCCCGTGCTTCTCTGTGTGTATGCGCCCAAATCGAATGTAACTTTATTATTATTTGGCCAGTTATGTTTGCCTGGAATCTTTTCTTGGATGTTTTTGAACGTTTGTAAATGATAAGTGCCAGTCATCTCTGAAAACATTTGGACATCAATGTATTCAGCAGTATTTTTATGTTGCCTTATGTTTGCTATGAAAAAAAAATAAACATTCTGCTATGCGTACGAGTACAATATTGATTTGTTTTGGTCTTTTCTTGATCTTTCTATCTAAACCACTAATAATGTGTTCTGAAAGATCATTTATAAATGTAAAATTATGACATTATGACTTAAATTCAAAACAATGGTGGAAAATATTACCTCTCAACGTATAGATAGTTGGATGGATGGACGGACGGATAGATAGTTGGATGGATGGACAGATAGATAGTTGGATGGATGGATGGATGGACAAATAGATAGTTGGATGGATGGGTGGACAGACAGATAGATAGACAGATGTATTGAGGGACGAATGGATGATAGATAGATGAATGGATGGATGGATGGACAGATAGATAGTTGGATGGATGGACGGATAGATAGTTTGATGGATGGACAGATAGATAGATAGTTGGATGGATGGACGGACGGACGGAGAGATGGACAGATAGATAGTTAGATGGATGGATGGATGGACGGACATCTAGATAGTTAGATGTATGGAGGGACGAATGGATGATAGATAGATGGATGGATGGACAAATAGATAGATAGTTGGATGGATGGATGGACAGATAGATAGTTGGATGGATGGGTGGACGGACAGATAGATAGTTAGATGTATTGAGGGACGAATGGATGATAGATAGATGGATGGATGGACGGATAGATAGTTGGATGGATGGACGGATAGATAGTTGGGTGGATGGACGGACGATAGATAGATGGATGGACGGATAGATGGATGGATAGATGGATGGATGGACGGATAGATGGATGGATGGACGGACAGACGGATAGATGGATGGATGGATGGATGGATGGACGGATAGATGGATGGATGGATGGATGGATGGATGGATGGATGGATGGATGGATGGATGGATGGATGGATGGACGGACAGATAGATAGTTGGATGGATGGACGGACGGACGGACGGATAGATGGATGGATGGACGGAAGGATAGATGGATGGACGGATAGATGGATGGATGGATGGACGGACGGACGGATAGATGGATGGATGGATGGATGGATGGATGGATGGATGGATGGACAGATGGACGGACGGATAGATGGATGGTTGGACAGACGGATAGTTGGATGGATGGACGAACGGATGGATAGGTGGATGGATGGATGGATGGATGGATGGATGGATGGATGGACGGACGGACGGACGGACAGATAGATAGATAGATGGATGGATGGATGGATGGATGGACGGATAGATGGATGGTTGGACAGACGGATAGTTGGATGGATGGACGAACGGATGGATAGGTGGATGGATGGATGGATGGATGGACGGACGGACGGACGGAGAGATAGTTGGATGTTTGCTATGAAAAAATAAACATTCTGCTATGCGTATACGAGAACAATATTGATTTGTTTTGGTCTTGATATTTCTATCTGAACCACTAATAATGTGTACTGAAAGCTCATTTATAAATGTAAAATTGTGACTTAAATTCAAAACAATGGTGGAATATATCACCTCTAAATGTATCCTATCAAACACATCAACTCCCTGAGATCAGCCAAGTCTTGCGTCCAATCACAAGATGGTTATTTTTGTGTTTCCATGATGTGACAGACTATTTATGTGTGTGTGTGTGTGACGATTATATCAGCAGTCTTTATGACGGAGCGACCAGTCACACACTTTGAGCTAAATAAAAAATGACCCTCACTGTCACCGTCAATGGGAAAACCATTCCAGTCATAACTTTTGCCTTTATTAACCATAAGTGTGTGCTTTGAATCATTCACACCTGGATTTAGTAGTTCTAGTCGATAACATTCAAGTGCATATGAATGTTTAATTTTGATTCTAAAAGACATGATGTATTATTAACTGTACCCTCACACAATGCATGTGATTTTGCCCCCACGAGGCTTTGAGGAACATGGTGATCTTTAATTACCCCGCAGAATTATTCTGACCCCTCACCTAAATATTTGAGAGTCCATTGAAGATATCCATTAAAAAAAGAGATAACACCCAAAATGCAGTTTAAGTGACATTCAGCTGTGTCATTGTGCTGAATTGCTAGTATTAAATATCAACTTTATTATGTTGTTGTTAATTAACCAACTCAAATGTTATCAGCCAGTTTCCACATGTTGATTTAGAAAAACTCTTTTAATCTTTTATTTGTTCTAATAATACTTTTTTAATGTGAAATTCGTCAGAATGTATAGGCTGATTCTGTACTTTCTGTACTGCTTGTTCTCCCTGAGTGAACCGCGATTGGTTGGCTAGCACTTTAGCCACGCCTTTTCTATGACGTTAACGTTTGCTTATATGCCCACGTGCAACTTTGTTCCCATATATCGCACTAGCCACAACGGAGACAAGACTGCAAATCGAGCTTTAAGCGGAAGTTTTTAATCTTACATTTGATTTGAGTCGTTTTGCGGTGTCTAAATTGTAAAACAAAAACCAGATCGGATACAATGAAGCACATCATTGGAATTGGAGGGTAAGTGACTTTTTAGAGTAATATTATGTTATTAACTTATTGTAATAGTTACAGTCCAGCCATGTGGATTTGAATATGTTTAAGTTAAGATAATATATTATACAGAGAGTCATTTTTTTTATTCTTATTCTTTTATTCCCACCCATGACGCTTTGGATGAGAGTTTCCACAGAATCGCGAGCTTTGAAACGTTTGTTGATGTTTTGAGCGGGAGATTTAAAATTGTGAGCGCGCCGAAGTTCCTGAATGTTTATAACGGTCATTCGCGCCTTAATACATCTATTCATTTATTAATCTCGTATTGTTGTTGTTGTGTAAAGTAAATCAACCGTATTTTTATTCATTTTCTTGTTGAAGTGTCATCTTTGATGTTATTTGTGATTGTAACGTGTTTGTGCATCACTGCTTTAAAACAAAGAACGAAATATTAAAGTGACTTGACATTTAAAGAAACCGAAAGTTACTTTTATTTATTTTTAAGTGTATAAAATAATCTACGAGATTAGTGTATTGTACACGCGGGTAGCGTTAACTAACAACAATGTTATCATCTTTGTTGTGAGCCAGCTGAGGAACTGAGGAAACCATCCCGCCATTTTACATGAATAAACCTTTAACATGCACTATTACACGAAAGATTATACTTAAAATACGTTTAATCGTTATGCATTTTGACTCTTTTTCTACTGTTTTATTATTTTTAACACATTATTTTGTATTTTATTCATGTTTAGCGTGACTAATGGTGGTAAAACCACCCTGACGGACAGGTTAATCAAAGCCTTACCGAACTGCTGTGTGATTCACCAGGATGACTTTTTCAAGGTGAGTATCTTAATATAATGTTGTTATTTAATATGTATTTCGTGTTAGCTTTCAAAAGGTTACAGCTAATGGCTTTTTTAGTGATATGGAGCCCTTGTAGTGTATCAGTTTTGCAATTTAACAATAGATTAGTTTTTTGTGCTAATTTAATTGTAGTTTTCTGCATGTATGGCTTCAACAAGCTAATAAACTTTAATATAATGATTCTTGACATTTGCTTTTCCTCTATTTATTTGATATAACTTGAATTTGGCAACTTGTGATAAGAGGGCTGGTGTATGTAGCATGTAAGAACTCAAAAGTGCTGATCCAAGATCAGTTTCCTCCCATCTGTCAAGTTCTATTCATCAGGGCATGATGGCCGAGACCTGATTCTAGATCAGCAGTCTGGCTCTCTAATAAACATGTGGGCAGATGATGGCATTTGCTGCAGTGTTTTACTGGTCACTGTTATTTCAGCCGCCGGATCAGATAGCAGTCGGAGCGGATGGCTTTAAACAGTGGGATGGTAAGAATATCAATCGTAGGAGAGAAATAACTAATTCTACGCATCGCCACCCATAACAAAGATTTTACAATGTCCCTCCCAACCCATTTTCATTCTCTCCAGTGTGGCTTTGCTATAAATCAAATCAAAATTGATACGTAATGCTCTTGTTCTGCTTTTGTAGTGATCACATCTTTGGATATGGAGGCCATGGTGAATACCGTCAAGGGCTGGTTGGAAAACCCAGTTAAATTCGCCCGCTCTCACGGCATCCAGTTGACCCCGGCCGCAGAAATGGACGACCCCGAGAGCCAAGTGCACATCCTCATCGTAGAAGGATTTCTGCTGTACAACTACAAGTGAGCGCCATTTTAACTTTTGGTGGCCTGAACTGCATGAATGGCAAAGATTAGATTCCAGGGACTTTTAATTACATGTGCTCAGTGCATGTAAGGAGACATTAGGGTACACGACGTACATGCCGGTCATGTGACGCCCTGCGCTTGTGTAGATAAGTAGGCGCTGAGCTATTGGCATGGATCTGTATGTGCTGATTTGAGCCGGCTGTGTAGAAGTGCTGTAATCAGCAAATGACTGCTTTCGCAGTTCCATTAGCGGTGTTCACTTTAAGGTTGTGACCTTTTTTTATCTTTTTCTCCCTAAACAGGCCTTTGCTAGACGTCTTTGACAAGTGTTATTACATAACCATCCCGTATGAGGAGTGCAAGAGGAGGAGAAGGTGTGTTACATTTGCATTCAAACACTCATGAATTGTGCTGAATGTGAGCAGCTGAAATAAATATTTATGATTTATTTCAGTACAAGGGAGTACACCATTCCTGACCCTCCTGGACTCTTTGACGGTCACGTGTGGCCCATGTATCTGAAACACAGATGTGCCATGGAGAACTGCGGTTTGCCCATTGGTACGGTACATGTTCTTTACACTGTTGAGTTTGAACAAAAACACACACCATTTTAGATAAATATTAATGTTGTCATGCCTACTTCAATAGAGTACTTGGACGGCTTGAAAACAAAAGACGAAATGTACAACCAGGTTTACGAAGGCATCCACAATACACTTCTGAACCGCTTATAGGTGAGATGGCCAATCCAGATATCAGGTGGAATAATTAATTTGTGCCATAATAAAGGAACTTGTCTTGTTTTTTGTCTTTCAGCAGGAGCAGGCTGCCGCCCATCTGTACAATATTGTAAATACGAATCTTAATTGAATTGGCTGTTAAAAATGTGAAATTGTTGTAAATAGTTTGATTGGAATTTAACTTAAATACCTGTGGAGGAACTTTTTTGCATTAACTTTTTGAGGACTGAGTCCATATTTTAAGTTGTTGTTTTTTTTTATAGTTTGTGACTCTTTCAAAGCACTCTTTGGTGACTCCATTCTGGAAATATTGTTTACAATATACAAATGCATTTCCAAAGTTTTGATTTTACATGTACCAATAAACATTGTGCTTTGACTTTTATATTTGCTTTTGTCAGTCTTTCTGTTTTTCACCCATAATGACCATTTTATTGTATAATTTAAGTTCTATTTTTTTTAACTCTTAAACTTTCTTACCCAGAGACCCAATCCAGGGACTTGCTTTTATGAAAATGCTAGTGTTTATCATAACTTATCAATTTTTTTTTATCATTTTAAAAGTGTATTATGTGCTTTGTGTACTTCGCCATGCCCTGGATTTGTTGCCCATTGTGACCATTTGCATGATTTAAAAAAAATGTAGAATATACTTCTAAAGGGATTTGTTTTAATGTCACTTGAGCCTGATCTGAAGGGGAACAGAGTTAAGGTAATGGGTTAAAACTATCAAATGAATGTGCTTAAGTTTACATACTCCTTGCAGAATCTGCAAAATGTTATTTTAACAAAAAACATTTTTTTTTAGTACTGTTAGAATCATTTATGTAATATATAGTTTTACATTATAGTCCACAAGATGACAAAATTGGTGAATTTATAAAAATTGCCCTGTTCAAACGTGTACATACTCTTGATTCTTAATACTGTCGTTCCCTGGATGATCCAAGACTGTTTTGTTTGATCTGAGAAGTTAAACTGCTAAACATTCTTCAGAAAAATCCTCCAGGTCCTGCAAATTCGTCAGTTTTCCAGCAGAGACTGAATTATTTTGAGATCCATCTTTTTACATTGAGGACGATTGAGGGACTCAAACACAACTATTTATAAAAAAAAACAAAAAAAAAGGTTCAGACATTCACTGATGCTCCAGAAGGAAACACTGCGTTAAGAGCCAGGGGGTGAAAACTTTTTGAATTTGAAGATCAAGGTAAATTGTACTTAAAGGGATCGTTCACCCAAAAATGAAAATTAGCCCATGATTTACTCACCCTCAAGTCATCCTAGGTGTATATGACATTCTTCTTTCAGATAAATACAATCAAGAGTTATATTTAAAAAGTTCTGGCTCTTCTAAGCTTTATAATGGCAGTAGTTGTTGCTCTGTTTTTGAAGTCCTTAAAAAAAATGCATTTGATCCGTCAAATAACTGCTCTGGGGTGTTAATAAAGGCCTTAATAACCATATTTAAAACTTTATAAAGTAAAGTTTCGGCCTTGCGTATTCAATTTATGGAAAAAGTGTTGAAAGTGCCTCTGCCGATCGAAAGACAAACGTGACCTGGTACGATCGTTATGTCACACATCTTGAATTGCGAGATGGCACTTTCAATATTTTTCCACGGAAGGCGATCGGCTGGAACTTAACTTGATAAAGTTTTAAATATAGATATTTTTTTCTTACACAAACGCATCGATTCGTTTCAGAAGGCCTTTATTAACACCCAGAGCCGCGTTGACGGACAGATGCATTTTTTATGGACTTAAAAAACAGAACAACTATTACTGCTATTGTAATGCTTGGATTAGCCAGAACTTTTTTAACATAACTCTGATTTTATTCGTCTGAAAGAAGAGTGTCATATACACCACTTGAGGGTGAGTAAATGGGTGAATTATCCCTTTAATTTGTCTTCTGGAAAATGAGTAAGCAAGTATTGCCTGGGGCAGGTGGAAATTACATACAAAAGGTAATATTCCTCCATTCAGATTAATTTGAATAAATCTTGCATACATGATCCAGACAAAACCTTTTTTTCCCAGTATTTTCTGGAATCTAGTGGAAACAGCCCAAACTGTTTGCAGGGTGCTAGAGCTCACAGGGGCCTGAGTTACACACTTTCAAAAATGAATTTATAACCAAAGACATATTTAACATGTTTATCACTTTTAACAGTGGTTTATGTAACTGCAAAGGGTTTCCTGTAAAATGACACCAGTATTTTGAATTTAGAGACCACTGTATGTGGGTATGGGAAGCTTTTAATTTTGGGTCGGCCAAATCCAGGCAGAAATGGTCCCAGAGGAATTGAGTGTAAATAAGTTACTTTGTGTAAAACAAATGCCAAAGTGATGCATGTCTCCAGAAAGTAGAGACTCTAAGCTTTCAAATGGTACCACATATGAGGTCAGAGCTCCTCCACAGACATTTAAAATTTAAAGTTTATACTTGATGTCATTCCTGTACACTACAGGGTTCGCAGAGTTTAAGAGTTTTTAAGAATATCTTATTCAGGACAGTTTTGTACGATCCCTCTTATTTGATTACATTTTGCAGATTCTGCAAGCGGTATGTAAACTTTTGAGCATGACTAAGAGCTGAATGTCATGCTAGTAAGATAAATAACAGGACCAGTAACTATTAAATAACCATTTACTAATGTCCATGGTTTTCCCCTGGCTTCTAAAGTCATCCTAACAGTCTTAAAATGAAAAATAACCTGACAAACATCATTCATGGGATTATTTTTCTCTCTCTCCCAAATTAGCTTGCATTAAACCCATGGATTATTTTTATAGCGATATAACCTTTAAATGTATATGGTGATCAAATAATCAGCTTTTCCGCTCCAACACAAGTTCCAGCTCCGCTCAGTGTAATAAGTTCAACCTGTATGAAAACAAACACGGTCTAGACGTTTTCCTGAATAAACCTTGAGCTCATGCATTAAACTCAGCGTTGAATGTGCCTATGTGCCTTTCAATAGTGTCCCTTTCTCATAAGACAAATGCCTACACATTCACTTCAAATATTTGTGCAATGAAATAAGTGGAAGGGGAAAGTGAAGACATTCATCGCCATTAGGAGCGATTGTCGTCACTGGAAGATTGGAATGGTTTAAACATTCCCCAGGGCAGATTTTCTTGTGATAGAGGCATGACTGAGACTTTCATTTCATGCCATTTATTGGCAAAGAGGTAGTCATTTTGGTTACAAACATAATTTTTTGCTCCCTCTAGTGGCCAACCCTTTCCCATTCAATAATCGGCAATAAAGAAAGACTACCAAACAAATAAACCATGGGCCTTTTGTACTTAAAATTTGAGTTGTTATACATGTTTTTGTCAACTAACTACATCTTTAATATTAAAGTGCCACCACGTTTCCCATTTGTAAAGGTGTGTGTGTGTGCCTATTGGTGTTTAGTGAAACTTCCAGGAGGAAAAAGTGGAAAAGTTTGGAGAGAAACGCCCCCAATGTACCGCCTTCGTCTGTACCTGGGCTCTTATTTAACAGCTTTGGGGAGCACAAAGTGCCACACTTTCTATTGCATCCTAGTTCAATCATTTTGAAATGAAGAAATATTCTTTTATTCTCTTCTTCTTCATACACCTGTGCGTCCTGGTGTGTTTTAGCACCGCTCAGCGCCATGGACCCTGGAGACACAAGGTTAGGTGGGAAACTAACGGACAGGTTTACAGTTTACTGGGCACTGGTTCTCAATATCTCACACCTGTTTCTGGAAAGCGGAATACAAGGTTTTTATTGACGAGGCATATGATGCCAACATTCACAGGCAGGATTTTCATGGGACGTTTCGCCAATACTAAGACGCACACAGTTGGGCATGTAGCGCATTCAAACTCAGTGCCAGAGCACAGTCTTGGTATGGATGCAAGACACTACATGATGTCTGGTCATACATCTCCTATGAAGAATAATCAGTTGTCTTTGCATGCAAAAAGAACTGCGCTTTCTTCAGATGAAGCACTGCACACTGGGACAGCACCAGCTGAAAGACCTACACCGCCACCAGTGAAAGCTTCAAGGGCATCAGGACGCCAAAACTTAGTTACCAACACACCAAAACGAGCATCACCCACTGCAACTACTGAAAAACCACCCACTGTCAATTTTCAGGAGAATCCGCTTCCTCAACTATACACTTTGACTGGGAGTAAAACTAATAATTCTAAACTTTCATCCAGAACCAGTTCAGCTGCACCTTCAACACATGTTAATAGCAGAAATACAATAAATCCTCGCTTCCAGGTTGAGGAAAGTGGAGGTGACTCTATGATTGGTGATGAACCAAATCCTCATGTCAATGGAAACTCTTTCAACTTTAATCTGCTCCCGTATGGAAGTGCCAATAGATTTCCTCAGAGAGAAACAGGTCACGGTTCAAGGTATTTCCATAACGGTAAGACAACATTTGGAACTGGTTAGTCAATATGAGCATTTTACAATGACTTTCAGGCGGAAGACTGTCTATAAAGTAAGTTTTAAAGAACATTTTCGCGGCGCGAGCTAAATGTTGATCTCTCGCAATACGCGGACATTTGGCGCCCACTCTTGGCCAAAAATCAGCATTTTAAACCACAAACTGAACTGTATTTAACCAATATTGATATAAACTTATGATAAATAACTATTTACTTGTGATGGTTTCTTAATTTTCTGTCCAATCCTGATGAAAAATTATCTGTACTGAATACGAATTAACTTCGCGAACGTTTTTTGAATTCTGAAAGGTTGTTCGGGTACCTTGATGAAACGTTTTAAATCACAAACGAGATACTCATTTATCCTAGACAATGAGATTAAATGTTGAGATTACTTTTGGGTTCTAAATGGCATTTTATAAGGTAGAGTGGGATATTCCCTTACGAAAATGATGGTTTTACTACAAACAAAAAAAAAAAAAACATGGTTATTATAGTTAAACCATAACCACAAATTAACCATGGCTTTGCTACTCTCTAACCATAGTTTAACCATGGTATTTGTGTTAAAACTGTGGTTATATGGTAATCAATTAGCCAAAAACGTGGTTACTACACTTTGACTTTTACTATATATATATATATATATAAAAAAAAACATAGTTCATTTTCGTAAGGGTTTTCTGTGAAACAAAAGTTAAATGTGTATAGAAGAGTTATCCTAGTTTTCAGTGACGATGACATAAATTATAAACCAAGCGTGAAAATTGTCCAGAGTTTGTTAGATTTTTAACAAAAATGTAATTTGTACCAAGGGGGTGCCACAGGTGGGGTAAAATGCAAAAACGATTTGCTTTATACATTTACAGCAAAATCAGAGTACAAACAGTTTTAGTTTTAAAATGAAAAAGACAAGCCACAATAATAATGGACCATTCTGAAAATCAGCCTATTTGAAAAATATTGTTAGCTGATTCTAACTGGCTGGATGTTTACTTAAGGTAATTTTTAAATATAAGTCCAAATATTTTTATTCAACTAGATTACATTTGATGGAAAACAAAGGATGTGATTTAACTACAGTAATTATGATAGTGGAAAGCGATGCCCCCTGAGGGCGTTTTACCCCACAGGTTTGAAAAGAAAATTTGTCAGTCTGAAAATATTATTATATGTACTAGCCTACATAACTGCAAGCCTTACTATTTTTATATCATATACAACTGTGATGTTCTGCAAAAAAACAAGCTTTAAATCACCTTTTTTCTTACTGCTGAAAATTATATCACTTAACGTGAAGTCTGTTTTCTCTCAGGTATGTCGCCATTGTAAGCTTCACAGCGAATATGTTTTTCCCTACTCTCTGCCCTATATATAGCCTATTAAATGATATTTGTTTTTCTTTATAGTCTTTCGATTTAAATTTAAGACTAATAACATTTTCCAGGACTGCCTGACCTCATTCCTGATCCATACTATATCCAAGCTGCATCTTACATCCAGAGAGTGCAGATGTACACATTAAGATGTGCCGCAGAGGAAAGCTGTCTCTCCAGGTACTGACTCTATCTGGGAACCAAGCTACACTTTTATTGACCATTTTAAATTGAATATTTGTCTTTTCCCTCAAGTTCAGCGTACGACGCGAGAGTGAGGGACCTTGATTACAGAGTGCTTCTCCGATTTCCTCAGAGGGTCAAAAATCAAGGCACGGCAGATTTTCTCCCTGTGAAACCACATCATCAGTGGGAATGGCACAGCTGCCATCAGTAGGTTCCTGACAACTTTATGTTCTGATCTACAACATCCATACATCAGCATATTAATGGCATAAGCACACTATTACAAATAAAGGTTCTTAACGGGCATCTACGGATCCATGAAGAACTTTTAACATCCATGGAACCTTTCATTTGGAACAAAAGGTTCTTTAGATTGTTATAATGTTCTTCACACTAAGAAAAAATGGTTATTTTGAGAATTATTCACTGAAAGGTTATTTGTGGAAGCAAAAAGGTTTTTATTTTTGGTTTCCCCAATGTTTTTCTTGTTTTGGAACCTTTATTTTTAAGAGTGAAGCTATTTTTTATACTTTAGCGTTCATTGAATTCTTTGTTTATTACATTTATGCATATTTGTTAAAAGTATACAAGCTCCCTGGAAACCCATGATCTTCTTGCCGTTGCTAGCTAAGAAACTCAAAGTATAGTTAAAATGACTCTTCTATTAATTTATTTTACTTTACATCCTAAAGACATTATCACAGCATGGATGCCTTCAGCAATTACGACCTCCTGGACGCCTCCACGGGCAGAAAGGTGGCTGAGGGTCACAAAGCCAGTTTCTGTCTGGAGGACACCAGCTGTGATCCAGGTGTGAGGAGAAGATACGCCTGCACTGCTCACACACAGGTGCAGAGAATAAAGTTACTCATGTGAATGCAAAATGTCTTATTTTTTCCCACAATTAAGCTGCTTTACTTTTGTCATTTTTGGGGGGCAGGGATTGAGCCCAGGCTGTTATGACACCTACCATGCCAACATCGACTGTCAGTGGATTGATATTACAGATGTTTCTCCTGGAGATTATATTCTCAAGGTGAGTTATCAATTAGACATTGCATTATTTAGGGGACGTTTTAATGACACCATTTGCAACTGTACAAGCGTACAACTTTTTAAGTGTAACAAATGTAGGCCAGTAAAAGCTGTGTGTGTAAACCTCACTCCCCTGATCTCAAGAGGTGCACTAGCGACTGATGCTAGCGCCCTTGTTAGCACATCCGCCTCCCATGCCAGAGACCCTGGTTCTAATCCTGCTCGGAGCAGGTCGAGTAGGACCGGTTACATTTGGTGCCGTGACCCGGATGGGAGTGAGGTGTAGGGGGGATGTAACAAATGTAGGCCAGTAAAAGCTGTGCGTGTAAACCTCACTCCCCTGATCTCAAGAGGTGCACTAGCGACTGACGCTAGCGTCCTTGTTAGCACACTCGCCTCCCATGCCAGAGACCCTGGTTCTAATCCTGCTCGGAGCAGGTCGAGTAGGACCGGTTACATTTGGTGCCGTGACCCGGATGGGAGTGAGGTGTAGGGGGGATGTAACCAATGTAGGCCAGTAAAAGCTGTGCGTGTAAACCTCACTCCCCTGATCTCAAGAGGTGCACTGACGCTAGTGCCCTTCTTAGCACACCGCCTCCCATGCCACAGACCCTGGTTCTAATCCTGCTCGGAGCAAGTTGAGCAGGACCAGTTACATTTGGTGCCGTGACCCGGATGGGAGTGAGGTGGGGGGGGTGTAAGAGCTGTGCATGTAAACCTCATTCCCCTGTCCTCAAGAGGCTCGCTAGCGGCCGCGGTCTTTAGCGTCCTTGTTAGCGCACCTGCCTCCCACACCCAGGAGACCCCGATTCGAATCCCGCTTAGAGTGGGTCGAGTAGGACAGATAGCATTTGGTGCCGTGACCCGGATGGGAGTGAGGTTTACGGGGGTGAGTGTAATGAATGTAGGCCAGTTAGGAGCGGGTTGTGTAGGACCGGTGACATATGCGTTTTACACGACAACTGTGTGTAGGGGGGCTGAAAATGCAACCTTTTTAAAAATGGAATTCAAAAGCCCTGTTTCCACCGAAATTACCCGGAACAATTTGTACCTGGAACTTTTTTTACAGGAACTTTTTCCCCCAGACCTGCTTCTGTCTGCGTTTCCACTGCGGTCTAAAATACCGTGAAGATTAGGCAAATTAGTCCGTGATGTAGGACTGCGCACGACGGACAGTAATCATTTTTGCGCGATACTGTCTGCAACAATAACAAGTATGGAGGAGATTCAAGCAGCCCTGCTTTTGCTGGTTATGTATTGGTTTACTAAAGAGGTCATTAACAAAACGGCGGAAAAGAGACGAGCACTGATATTAAAGCATATTCTGAAAGCTCGTAAAGCTAGATTTAAAATACGACAACGTGTGTTA
Source organism: Gobio occitaniae (assembly GCA_033150135.1). NCBI lineage: Eukaryota > Metazoa > Chordata > Actinopteri > Cypriniformes > Gobionidae > Gobio > Gobio occitaniae. The sequence continues at coordinate 516,373 of JARQWZ010000549.1, read as the reverse complement.
TTATCAGCTATTACGGACATTGACCGTGAGATTGCTCAGACAAATGCGCGCCATCGGACAGAAAGAGCAAGACTGATATTTACTGAACGCAGAACGAACCTCACAAAAGACTTTTAAAAATGCCGGTTGAAATAAAATGCTGCGTATTGTGTGAACGTGGATCGTTTCGACAATGGTGTCGTCTCTACACGAAAAATGCAAAGGAAAAACTTTTGTTTCAATGTACCCTAAGTTATACCAAAAGTTAGTGACATGTTTTGAAACTGTGAACCATTGACAGGTGACCGTGAACCCAGGTTTCCAGGTGCAAGAGTCTGATTTCTCCAATAACATTGTTAGATGTGACATCAGATACACGGGGTCGCACGTCCAAGCACATAACTGCAGAATCACAGGGTGAGTTTTAAGTAAGCAGGCATGGAATCAGAAAACGTATTAAAACTGCTGACACATTAATGATGTTGATTTATTTCACAGATACTGATCCAGAACTTCATCCACACCTCCAGAGTTGAAATCTACCAAATGCACCATTCAAAGTCACATTGATATGGATCGATTGGGCATTAGGACTTATTTTTACTTATCTAGATTTATGTTCTCGACAGACACTCTTCTAGGAAATTTACCGTGACATGTTTGGTAAAGCTAAACATCCAATAAGAGCTAATAATGCGAATAAATTCTTATTTATTAACCTTTTGTCATTTATAAAAAGTATTCAATTACATCATATTCAGTTTCATCATATTTATTTTTATTTCTTTGGTGTAATTTTTTCCACACTTATATTAAAGTTTTAGTAAAACTCAAGTAAAGGCTGGGTCATGTATAAAGAAAGGGGAAAGTCTGCCAGATTGTTCTCTCGTGAATATAATTTACTACTAGTTTATGTTTTTTTTTAACCACTGGTTTATATATATTTATGATCTTCTGAAGTATTTCAGGTTATGGCACATTTGAAAATGGGTCTATGGGGTCAAATCAGCACAGCCAGACGTCAGAGTCATGAAAGTTCAGTTTGCTCAAGATCTCCAAATGTGCTGAGAGTTCACCAGCGTCTTCATTCCCTTCTGTCTGAACGTTTAAAATGACACGAGAAAGAGAAATTCTATGAGTGGAGTTTGTTGACAGAGAAACGGTCGTGAGAAGGAAACTCCATCCTTGTTGACAATGGTTTGGGGAAATTTGATTCAAATGTTTTTGTGGATTGCATTATCCAAGGGTAATTAAAAAAACTAAAGTAGGTCGCTGTCAATCACAGACTAAGTACTCATTGATAAGTGTTAGTTTTTAGCAAAGATAAGTCAGACAGGAAGAACATGGAACATAGGAGAAGGGGTAGAGGAGTATCTGAAAGATATAGGGGTATATTATCGGATGTTTTTTTTTTCTATTATTATTATTTCTATGTAAAGTAGTTTCACCGAACCATAATCCATGCTGCATATTAAATGCTTATTCTTAATGTTGACATTTGTTTTTCCGATGTTAATTTCCATCTGGACATTTAAGTGTATTTGTCCTGTTTTGATATGTTTTTTTGTCATAATTTTTTTAAGGAGATAAAAATTACGCTTCAACCTTGATTGATATTACAATACAATTCTATAACATTATTTTGGGAGGGTTTATCTTAGAGTGGGCGGGTTTTGGTGAGCTTTGGGGCTGGAAATCAATCGTCGACCCAATCTGGCAACACTCGGCCCAACCGCTGTTATCGCCATTTTCTCTTGCTGTGGATGGGATCTGAAGACTGGTGCTCTACACTTTAAGGTAATTAAACGTATTGCTAAAATGCAATGGGAGTAGACAATAGCACATTGAAATGTGTACATTTTCAGTCAGGTAAAGTTTTACTAGGCATATCGAGAAACATTGTCTTAAAAGCAAAAGCGCTGTTTACGTTAGCTAACGTTAACACTAGCTTTAGTCACGGTTGGATATTATCATTTATGTGAACATATTTCGAAATGTGTGCTTTTTTTCCCCTGTGTGCGTCGAACTAGAAAATGCGCGTATGAGAGAACTGGCATCAACGATTAAACAAACTAATGCGGGTGGAGGAGGGTCTAACGGAACGGGTTATAGTGTTGCCAAATATACCACGGTTGAAGCGACCCCAATAACGTGATATTTAGCCCCGGGAATGCGATTTTTAGCAGGACAACCCCGCCCAAATACGCAGATTTCACTCCCGGAACGCGATTTTTACAGGGCGACCGCCTGAAACGCGGCTGGGCTAGTTTTGAGTAGCAATTGGGCGTGTTTTGGTGTGAAAACCTGGCAACCCTGCGAATTTAAACGGGACAGGCTGCACGTAGCTTTGACAATAATATATATTTTTTAATTATATTCTTTTATGTATTTATTTGTAATAGAAATATGGTTTCTTGCTGTTTAGATATCTGGTCCTCCTATCAAGACGACAACAATCCTGTCAATCGAGTAGTGGTGAGTATTATTAAATCCTTTTAGCTTTTATTTGAAGTTATTGCATTCACATGTGTATGTCTTTGAATGATATGCACCTTCATATCATTTGGTGAGCATTGCCCAAAGTCTTAATTATACTCATTGTTAAATGTTTTAAAATTGATGCATAATTTTAATATTTTACAATTATCTGACTAGTGCACTTTTTGACATCAACTTATGAAAATGTTGTAATTTTTAGTTGATCTGATTTCATTTTAAATGGTTCTCATTATATTCATGTTTACACTTCTCATGGTATTGACATTATTAAATTACATTTGATATTCCAAGAGTAGTATTGAATCTCATTTTGTAACTCTGCATTCTCCAGTCTGCAAATGAAGCCTTCATCATCCCAGGATCTGAAGAGACGTTCTCAAACACCAGGACGCCCATGACAGACCAGGGGACATCAGGATTGTCACTGAAGGCCAGATAATCTTACAGCTATTTGGATAACTTGGCATTAGTTACTGTGAGGTTCATCTACCCACTATATTCCCAAAAGCATTGGGACACCCCTCCGAATTATTGAATTCAGGAGTTCAGATCATGGCCACAGGTGAACAAAATCAAGCACCTATGGAGACGGCTTCTACAGACACTTGTGAAAGAACGGATCCCTCTGAGGAGCTCAGCGATTTCCAGCGTGGAACCGTGATTGGTTACCACCTGTGCAATAAGTCAATTCGGGAAATTTCCTCAGTACTAAAAATTCCACGCTCAACTGTTAGTAGTATTATAAAAGAGTGGAAGAAATCGGAAACAGCAACTCGGCCACAAAGTGCTAAGCCACGTAAAATCACATAGCGGGGTCAGCACATGCTGAGGGACACGAAAGTCGCCAACTTCAGTCAATAGCTACAGACCTCCAAACGGTCTTCTCGTCCAACATCAGTGCCTGACCTCACAAATGTGCTTCTAGAAGAACGGTCAACAATTCCCATAAACGCACTCCTAAACCTTGTGGAAAGCCTCCCGAGAAGAGTTGAAGCTGTTAGAGCTGCAAAGGTTGGGCCAACTCCATATTAAACCCTACGGATTAAGAATGGGATGGCATTAAAGTTCATGTGCATGTAAAGGCAGGCGTCCAAAAACTTTTGGCAATATAATGTACATCTTTGTGGAATAAAATGGTCATGGACACTTTCAAAGTATGCCTCTCAAACTTTTTTAAAATGTACTTTGTATTAATTTAGTTATTCTGTCATTGTCCTTATTGTGTAACATTGTATTATGTTAAGAGCAAGAGATGAACCATTAAGACCAATAGTTTTTTATTGGTGTGTACAGCTGAACGAGTTCCATTTGATAGTGTGCAAACTGTCTTTCTTTATTGCTCCAATGAATAAACATTGCTTCCAGTTAGCTTTCTATGGTGTCAATTATTTAATTTCACAGTACAAATATCAAGTCCATAACTTGTAGAACCATAACCTTGCAAACTGTGCTTCCCCACTACCAACACACACCTGTTGTCTCATTACTCTGGTGCCCTTAAAAAACCATTCCAGAGCGCCACCCAATGGACAAATATATAAATGACACAAAATGGCTCCTTCATTGTGGTATTATATTTGAACAGATGTATTTCAGACAAATAAGCGATGTGTGTAACAGGCTTCTCTGAGTATATTTGTAATCTGAATGGATTGTTGTGTACTGTAGAAAAATAAATACAGTAACTTTTTAAAACATTTTTGCCTTACTGGTTTTAAAAATCTACAATTTTAGTGTTGCTAAAAATTTATATACACTGATCACACCATTATCCTAATATTGTGTTGGCCCCCCGACCCGTCTTAACTTAAAAAAAGCTCTACACAATATTCAATACTCAAAATGTGTTTTTTTTTCTCAGAAGTACAAGCAAATCTTGTCGTGAAACTTGAGAAAGGGGGAACGATATAGATTTTTTTCTCTGTCATTTTCACGATAGGCCCCAAGGAAAGTCCTACTTGTTTTTTACCCAGTTCAAAGCCGAGATAAAAGGAGCAAAGATTGAGTACGCCACCGCATATGTAAGTATCATATTAACTTCAGCTATCCTTCATGGCCTGACACCACCTCAGTTACCCCTTTTCCACCAAGGCAGTGCTGGTGTTGGCTCAGAGCCAGAGCGTAGTTTCAAATCGGTTCTTCGTCTTTCCACACACAAAGTACCAGCTCCGAACCAGGAAAAGTGGTTCTTAAGTAGCACCAAAACATTAATGGTCTAGAAGTAAGAACTGCTTGGGTCAGGGGCTTGGGGTGGGGTTACCGTGACCAACAAGATGAACACAAACTTGAGATCCACCATTTTTGAAATAGCAGCTAATGGAGCTAAAAGCTGCTCGATTGTAATCTCCGTCTATACAAATCACTGCGAGCTGCACAAATGCGTTGGATTGGCTGTGTTTTGATGCCGATGTAGGATCGTAAAGAAATGAGCATCAATAGTAGCGCAACGTTCGCCATTGTTGATGGAAGATTGTTTGGGAATGCCGTCGTGTGACATCAAAGTACAGCGAGAGCATACGAATCCTTATGCTTTTGAATCGCTCTTGCTGTATTTTGATGTCATACGCTGATCGTGTATGGGATTGTTTAGTCAATAATTCAAGAAGGTCCGTATTTTAAAGCTCTTTCTAACTGGCACTCAGCCTTAAAACAGGGTTCCCACGCTTCTTGAACGTACTTGAATTTCAGACACATGGATTCAAGGCCTAGAAAGTACTTAAAAACAAGTATAGGTCCTTGAAAGTGCTTGAATAAAATTCTGTTTAGAATGGTGTTATTTCAAAAATTGTCCTACAGTATATGCACTATCAAAGACAGAACGAAACGTTGCTTATGTTCGGGGGGTGGAGGGGTAGCGGGGGAAAACCTTGGACCGATGGAGAGCAGTACATACACTTGCTGAAAATGAAAAGTTGCGATTTTCTAGGCAGATATGGCTTGCTATAATATGAACTATACTCTCATTCCTGCGTAATAAGCAAGGAACTTTGCTGCCGTACCATGGGAGCAGCGGAGCAATGATATTACACAGCACCTGAAAATAGGCTAACTTCCGTCAACATAACCAACGTGACAACTTGCTTGCACAAAAAGCGTGCTGGGGACTATTTTCACGCGCTGTGTAATATCACTGCGTCGCTGCACTCATGGGATGGCTCAAAGTTCCTTGATCATTACACAGGAATGAGAGTATAGTTCCTAGCCTTATCAGTCTAGAAAATCACAACTTTTAATTTTTAACTTAGTACACGATGTAACTATACAAATCACAACATGTAAATAGGAAAATGTTGGTGTTATTTTGTCACTTATTGAGCTGTAGGCTAGCTGGAGCCGTTTACCTCCAGTCTTTGTGCTAAGTTAGGCTAGCGGTGGGTGCGTCAGACAGAGTTATGGCACGCAAGGAGATGAGAATGGTATGTATGGACTCAGGGGCGCAGCTAAGGGGGGGGAGTTAGGACGATTCTAAGGGCCCAAACACTTTTGGGGCCCCCCGAGATTGGTTTTATTAGTAGTAACAGTACTAGTAGTAATGTATTATAAATGTATAATCTACCAAAGAGTTACAAATATAAAAAAAAGATGGCGCATTACTGGCAAAATCCAGCAAAACGCTTCACTCATGAACTGCTCACGCTCACCGGTAAAAACTACGTTCATTCATATCCCACTCTGACATGAAACTTCTCTGTGCTAAAATTGTTGCAGCCATTAAGGTATTTATTTTTATATTTATGTTTAAATATTATAATGTTGTTTTTTATGTCTATGTTGTCAATCTGTTAATCTATGTCGATTATGAAAAGTGAACAGCATGAGATAGGACACATCATAAGATGAATGGAGTTGATCAGACATGATTGTGACCACTTCATTAAGTTTTGTTTTGTATAAATTGTATTTTAATTTTAATCAATGTTTCATAAGCCAATTGGGGCATTCTGGGTTGAGCGAGCGGAGCTTAATTGGTCAGTAAGTATTATTAAATTTCAGACAAAGATTTTGGATAGCTAGGTTGGTGTGGTAGAGGGCCCAATATCAAATTCTTTCATAGGGCCCAAAATTGCTAGCGGCGCCCCTGTATGGACTCATCTAACTCTGGGGGATACGGTGAATAAGCTAAAGTCCCAAAAAGTTGGTGTGTTCCTTTAAGTAGCCTTCTTTAAGAGGTATTTTGTGATGCTACATTTGCTGGGTTATGAATCTGATATAAAAAATAAAATAAATGGTGCTGAAAAAGTCCTTGAATCTGGTGTTCATGAAAGAGTGGGAACCCTGTTAAAACTAACATACACTCACCTAAAGGATTATTAGGAACACATACTAATACTGTGTTTGACCCCCTTTCGCCTTCAGAACTGCCTTAATTCTACGTGGCATTGATTCAACAAGGTGCTGAAAGCATTCTTTAGAAATGTTGGCCCATATTGATAGGAGAGCATCTTGCAGTTGATGGAGATTTGTGGGATGCACATCCAGGGCACGAAGCTCCCGTTCCACCACATCCCAAAGATGCTCTATTGGGTTGAGATCTGGTGACTGTGGCGGCCATTTTAGTCCAGTGAACTCATTGTCATGTTCAAGAAACCAATTTGAAATGATTCGAGCTTTGTGACATGGTGCATTATCCTGCTGGAAGTAGCCATCAGAGGATGGGGATATGGTGGTCATAAAGGGATGGACATGGTCAGAAACAATACTCAGGTAGGCTGTGGCATTTAAACGATGCCCAATTGGCACTAAGGGGCCTAAAGTGTGCCAAGAAAACATCCCCCACACCATTACACCACCACCACCAGCCTGCACAGTGGTAACAAGGCATGATGGATCCATGTTCTCATTCTGTTTACGCCAAATTCTGACTCTACCATCTGAATGTCTCAACAGAAATTGAGACTCATCAGACCAGGCAACATTTTTCCAGTCTTCAACTGTCCAATTTTGGTGAGCTTGTGCAAATTGTCGCCTCTTTTTCCTATTTGTAGTGGAGATGAGTGGTACCCGGTGGGGTCTTCTGCTGTTGTAGCTCATCCGCCTCAAGGTTGTGCGTGTTGTGGCTTCACAAATGCTTTGCTGCAGACCTCGGTTGTAACGAGTGGTTATTTCAGTCAAAGTTGCTCTTCTATCAGCTTGAATCAGTCGGTCCATTCTCCTCTGACCTCTAGAATCAACAAGGCATTTTCTCCCACAGGACTGCCGCATACTAGATGTTTTTCCCTTTTCACACCATTCCTTGTAAACCCTAGAAATGGTTGTGCGTGAAAATCCCAGTAACTGAGCAGATTGTGAAATACTTAGACCGGCCCGTCTGGCACCAACAACCATGCCACGCTCAAAATTGCTTAAATCCCCTTTCTTTCCCATTCTGACATTCAGTTTGGAGTTCAGGAGATTGTCTTGACCAGGACCACACCCCTAAATGCATTAAAGCAACTGCCATGTGATTGGTTGATTAGATAATTGCATTAATGAGAAATTGAACAGGTGTTGTTCCCAATAATCCTTTAGGTGAGTGTACTTCAAAGGGTAATTACTCAGTAGAAGCATGCACTACCACCTTCTAATTTCAGCATGTCACTCTGTAAAACAGATCACTGATTAGCTATTGTTAACTGGATTTCCAAATAAAAAAGTTTTTGAAAATGAAGGCTTACTACACTGAAATCAAAATGCCCCTCGATCACAATGTAGAGTGGATACTACAATATAATTTAAAGCACATTAGAGCAAACATTAAAGAAATGTACAATAGTATACTAAAATTATTTTGTATTTATTAAAAAAAAACAAAAAAAAAACATGCACAATCTTTCAGATGTAGGACATTTATAATACTTGCTAGTGTGACTTAGGTTACAACGTTAACTTACCATCAACACAAACACTCCACAGTAACTTGAATTTTGTTGTCTGGGAATGCCCTGAGAATTACAAAATAGAAATGTTAACAGTATAAATCAAAAGCAGGTAGGACTGTTATTCTTGGAATAGTTGCTGCTTACTGTAATGTTGTCACAGCTGTACTCCCTCCAGGATTGACATTATTTGCAAGTTGTCTGCGAAATGTAATATTGAAATGCAAAAAAAGGACAGATTAAGTATATTAAGACAAACTAGGTGGGTGCTTGACAAAATCAATCCTAATCTGTAAGTATAAACCAATTTTAAAAAACTCTGATATTCTTACAGGGCCTATAGTCAGACAGAGCATTGAATAAACAAAATCTGAACAAATAAGTTAAGCAAGAAAAAGGAAACAAAATGCAACCCAAAATGCGGATATATGGTTTAAAACATAACTACCATAACCCCGAACTCATGAACTCTGAACATTTCACATGTAAGACCTGTAACTGTTCATGTAACTGCAATCGCTGAAGCCAGGTCCGCAGAGGGAATCAAGCCAAAAGATCTCTCTCTTTCTTTTGGCTTCATGATCTAAAACAGTTTAACTTTGACATCAACTGTCAAGAGCTAACACTTTACTTCACATTTTCAATGTATGAAATAACTAAGCAGAACATGTAAACATTTTCTGATTATTTGAATATTAAAAATAATGATTTTGAGACCTACACAGATCATCCAATGATTTTGCGTTCAAGAAGTCATGACTAGCTATATTTTCCTTGAAGAAGAAAAAACAAAAACAGATATTTAGAATATAAATATTTTTATAATGGCTTTTTACTGCCTCAGTTACAAAATATTACAATTATACTCACAGGGATGAATTAAAGACCATTATGCCCTGTTAAGTAAAAGTGCAACAACAATTAAATAAACCACATTCCTATATTTATATATACAGAATATTTGATCAATGTAATTATTTGCATTACCTGAAGGTCAGCAATAACCTTCAAAACTGCAAGACATGCATTCAAAATCTGTTTACATTCAAGAACATTATTTAATATTTCTCTCTGCTCTATTTTGACACATCAATAAACGTCACTTTGCGCATGCGCGGTGACATAAACGTGTTGTCTATACGTGACGTCACCGCGCTACAGTCTGCAGCGGCTGTTGTTATCGCCATTTTCTCTTGCTGTGGATGGGATCTGAAGACTGGTGCTCTACACTTTAAGGTAATTAAACGTATTACTAAAATGCAATGGGGGTAGACAATAGCACATTGAAATGTGTACATTTTCAGTCAGGTAAAGTTTTACTAGGCATATCGAGAAACATTGTTTTAAAAGCAAAGAGCTGTTTAGCTAACGTTAACACTAGCTTTAGTCACAGTTGAATATTATCATTTATGTGAACATATTTCGAAATGTGTGCTTTTTTCCCTCCATGTGCGTCGAACTAGATTACTAAAATGCGCGTCAGTATGAGAGAACTGGCATCAACGGGGGGAGGGTCTAACGGAACGCGTTATAGTGTTGCCAAATACCGCGGGTTGAAGCGACCCCAATAACGTGATATTTAGCCCCGGGAATGCGATTTTTAGCAGGGTAACCCCGCCCAAATACGCAGATTTTACTCCCCGGAACGCGATTTTTACCAGGGGACCGCCTGAAACGCGGCTGGATAGTTTGAGTAGCAATTGGGCTTGTTTTGTTGTGAAAACCTGGCAACCCTGCAACCGGGACAGGCTGCTCTGTAGCTTTGACAATATTTTTTAAATTATTTATGTATTTATTTGTAATAGAAATATGGTTTCTTGCTGTTTAGATATCTGGTCCTCCTGTCAAGACGACAACAATCCTGTCAATCGAGTAGTGGTGAGTATTGTTCAATTCTTTTAACTTTTATTTGAAGTTATTGCATTCACATGTGTATGTCTTTGAATGATATGCACCTTCATATCATTTGGTGAGCATTGCCCAAAGTCTTAATTATACTCATTGTTAACTGTTTTAAAATTGATGCATAATTTTAATATTTTACAAGTATCTGACTAGTGCACTTTTTGACATCAACTTATGAAAATGTTGTAATTTTTAGTTGATCTGATTTCATTTTAACTGGTTCTCATTATATTCATGTTTACACTTCTCGTGGTATTGACATTATTAAATTACATTTGATATTCCAAGAGTAGTATTGAATCTCATTTTGTAACTCTGCATTCTCCAGTCTGCAAATGAAGCCTTCATCATCCCAGGATCTGAAGAGACGTTCTCAAACACCAGGACGCCCATGACAGACCAGGGGACATCAGGATTGTCACTGAAGGCCAGATAATCTTACAGCTATTTGGATAACTTGGCATTAGTTACTGTGAGGTTCATCTACCCACTATATTCCCAAAAGTATTGGGACACCCCTCCGAATTATTGAATTCAGGAGTTCAGATCATGGCCACAGGTGAACAAAATCAAGCACCTATGGAGACGGCTTCTACAGACACTTGTGAAAGAACGGATCCCTCTGAGGAGCTCAGCGATTTCCAGCGTGGAACCGTGATTGGTTACCACCTGGCCAATAAGTCAATTCGGGAAATTTCCTCAGAACTAAATATTCCACGCTCAACAGTTAGTAGTATTATAAAAGAGTGGAAGAAATCGAAAACGTCAACTCGGCCACAAAGTGCTAAGCCACGTAAAATCACATAGCGGGGTCAGCACATGCTGAGGGACACGGAAGTCGCCAACTTCAGTCAATAGCTACAGACCTCCAAACGGTCTTCTCGTCCAACATCAGTGCCTGACCTCACAAATACGCTCTCAAAAAATGTTTAAATTTACTTTGTATTAATTTAGTTATTCTGTCATTGTTCTTATTGTGTAACATTGTATTATGTTAAGAGCAAGAGATGAACTATTAAGACCAAAGTATACTTAGTTTTTTATTGGTGTGTACAGCTGAACGAGTTCCATTTGATAGTGTGCCAACTGTCTTTCTTTATTGCTCCAATGAATAAACATTGCTTCCAGTTAGCTTTCTATGGTGTCATTCATTTAAGTTCACAGTACAAATATCAAGTCCATGGGTGCGTTCCGTTCGACCGTAAGTGGACTGCGGAGTGGACTTCAGAGGGTATTCCGCCATCTTAAGTGAGATTCCAATCCAAAGGGAGCGAACATGTTCAGTCCGAAGGGCACTGCGAACGGCGTAGGGAAGAAGGGAACATCGATACATCACTTCACAGGAAGTAGAGAGTGAAAATCACCCAAATGTCTTTGCGCGTCGCATGCATCACCTGTCTGAACTAATGATGATGCAGAGCCTTTGGTTGGAATAGTTTTTAAACAGCTCTGCGATTAAGGAGTTTACATATGCATTTGAATATTCATAGTTATTATACAAACTAGAGTATTTATGAATTGTTATGGCAATAACTGTTATATTTGTATATTATATTTTATGAATATGTAAACAAATTAAAAGTGTTGAGAAGCACTTGAGGGCTGTCATGTTTTATATTTTACTTTATTTACCTCAGGAATGTTTACTGTGCAGCTGCACTTGGGAAAGAAAGCGCACGAGATGAGACCACTACAAAGCCCATTAAGAATAGCCTACAAACATAGTTAACCAAATCAAAGTATTTTCATATTGAATGACAGGTGCAGCTTCAAATCTGTTCATAGTCAATACAGGTTATAAGTAAACTAATAAAACTAATGTTTTGATTATATGTTTTAGCCTACTGTGTGTTTTGTAAATGTATGCTTATTATATGGTTTTCAATTTGAAATTAAAGTAAATTACAATATTAATTTATGTCATAATCTGCACCTGTCGTTGCCTTTCTTTGATGACGTTGCAGGGCGTTCCAAATGAGCGATTATTGTCAGCGAAGTCCACTTCAACTTTTGAATGCACCCCATAACTTGTAGAACCATAACCTTGCAAACTGTGCTTCCCCACTACCAACACACACCTGTTGTCTCATTACACTGGTGCCCTTAAAAAAAACATTCCATAGCGCCACCCAATGGACAAATATATAAATTACACACAATGGCTCCTACATTGTGGTATTATATTTGAACAGATGTATTTCAGACAAGAGAGCTATGTGTACAACAAGCTTCTCTGAGTATATTTGTAATCTGAATGGATTGTTGTGTACTGTTGAAAAATACAGTAACTTTGTGTATTATATTATATCTGACATCTTTCTGTCAGAACCAGCATTAACTTCTTGAGCAGTTCGTCTAGCCATCACAGTTTGGCCTTTGTCAAACTCGCTCAAATCCTTACGCTTGCCCATTTTTCCTACTTCTAACACATCAACTTTGAGGACAAAATGTTCACTTGCTTCCTAATATATCCCACCCACTAACAGGTAATGATGAGATCATCAGTGTTATTAATTTTACCTGTCAGTAATGTTATGCCTGATCGGTGTGGGAAATTTTATTTTATCACAGTTTTTATCAGAATTATTTTATTATGGTTTTATTCATTAATACTGGCTAAAGCTTTCATTTAAAACTACATAAAGTCATGTTAAATGAATGACAAAAAGCGTAAAGAGATAAAAATCATGTTCATTTGACGTGCATAAATTAGACGACAAGAACGTGGTTATAAGATTGTTGAAATAAAATAATTATGTGCAACCGATATACATTTGTTTTATGTTAATCCAACAGATTTGTGTTTCCAGACCTGGGATTCTTTCCAACTCTTCCAGAATGAAAGACATTTGTATTGTGTTGCAATATTTTCTTTTCTTTCTGTGATTTGTGTTGTCTTTTGTGATGTTTTTTATGAAGCAACTCTGTATTGTGCACAAGTATTATTTCCCCTTGGGGACAATAAAGTTAACCAAAACCAAACCAAAGTATATACACTTATATTTTCAGAGGAAATAAAACCGATATTTTTGAAATCAGTGATATTTCAATTACAGTAATATTGATATTTTCTTTCAAAAAGCTGTCATGAAAATGCTATTCATAAATGTTCATAATATGCATAGGCTATTTGAATGTGAATAATAATACCTTTTGGGCCACTGTAAATTGTAGAACTGAGTTGTTATTCAACTCCAGTCCACTAGATGCTCAACACCTCAATTCACATCCCATGACCCACTTTCCCCATCCTATGAAGAACATACAGGAACAGCGCTGGCAGCTTTTCATTCACAACATCAGCACAGATCTCTCATCCATAAAGCATAATGGCATGCGACGATCACACACACTCGTGTGTGAAGCTTCTGCTGTTGTTGGTGGTGTTTTGCGCGGCGCGCGCTTCTGCTGACAGGACCAAAACACTCGACTTCGACGTCAAACCCGGAGGAGTTGTGCATACTTTCTCTGCTAAACTTGTGAGTATACAACTCCTTAATACCGCAGCGACGTAATATTTACAACATGTTTTTTATGGGTATAAATGTAAACGAATAATTTTTCCTGAATGATTTGCATAGACTCGATTTACATAGTCGTTTTCCAGTTCTCATTCATAGTCATTATTACATTTGAAAGTGTATGTATCTTCGTATCTGTTAAAATATGTTCATATTAAAGTCTGACGGTAATGAATGGATACTGTTTTTTAAAAAACCGCGACGCGTTGAAAGGAAATCCACCCGTCATCTTCTCATTGGCCTGTTGTGGAGGCGCTGACGTTAAGCGCCCCCTAGCCGCTCAAAAGTACGTTAAAGGAACAGTTCAGTAAAAAAAAAAAAAACTATTACTCACCCTCATGTCCCAAATCATAACTGTCGTATCCAAAACCTCAATATTTTGATGAATTTCCGAGATGAATACGTTTTTCCCCCCCATAAAATTATATCGAGAAAAAAAACGAGGGGAATCTTCCATATCACCTGTGTGCTGTATCCCAAACTTTGCGAAGCCATTTGATAGCTCTGTTGTAGCTCCTAAAGGGGTAGTTGACCCAAAAAAATGAAAATTGACATCATACTGACCCTCAAGTTGTTCTAAACCCAAATCGGTGTTCATTTCTTTGTTCTGCTGAACACAAAAGAAGATATTTTTGAAGAATATGGGTAAACACTAGTTGTGGGGCACCATTGATTTGCATAGTATAGGAGAAATATACTATGTAACAAGGCCGTAACCATGTGTTGAACATTGTGTGGGTGTTATTGGTCTTTTTATTGAAAGGAATTGAATTATTAAAAGGGGAAATAATGGTAAAAGTAACATATCTGTTGTAGTTATGAAGTAATCAAATGTCTTATTATTGTGGTGGCTACGGTCCTGGGGTCTGTACCATGATGGTAGTTTAACAAACTCAGGGTTACAGGATTAGTTTTGAGTTGACAAAACCAAACCAATCTATTCAGGCTTTGTTGGTCCCATGATGCTGATCATCAGCTTTCTCTGTCAACTCAGGCTTTGATCCTGAGTTTAGCTGTGACATCAGCAGTGAACAGCCAATCAAACGCTGTGGATCAGTGAAACTGAGATTCATTTCTCTCTTCTGCAGAATATTACATGATAGAAAAATATTAAGAATTTAAACAAATAGACAGGAAGAAAAGAGCTGTCTGTGAAAGAGGATAACTTAAAGAAATATATTATACGTCAATGCAAGTAAAAGTTATGAAGTTAGTTTAGTTGATATATAGAGAGAATTGAACATTTAAGCTCACATGTAGTCATTTTTATAGCTTTATTTATTGATTTTAAAGCTTATTTGTATGACCTTTATATAGGCTATTAATATTAATTTTAACTAAGTGCCTATTAATGATTGATTAACTAAAATATATAAGGGTATAATTACATAAATTATATCTAAATCATTCAAAAGTATTATTATTCTAAATAAGCATTGTTAAAAGCCAGACGCTTTAGTCTTTAAAAACCATTTGCTATAGTGACCTTTAATTTGGAGTAGAAACAGAGGGAGTGACTTTATTGCATCAGAGGTGTGTCACTTTGCTCACAGCTGATTGGTCCAATTTCAGTTTGAGATCTCTTATCTAGAACATAACCTGCCCTGGAGCAGGTTAGCCATGGAGAGTAAGTTACTATGGAGATGAACACGGCTAAAAGCCAAACCACTTTAATGGTACCTACAACCCAGGATTGGCACAAACTAAGCTTAAACATATCTGGCTAGCCAGCTAAACTGGCTTCATGGTATAGGCCCCTGCTATGAAAGTCAGTGAGGTTTTGAGTTTGTTTACCAACATTCTTCAAAATATCATCTTTTATGTACAGCAGAAGAAAGAAATTCACACAAGTTTGGAACAACTTGAGGCACAATGATGACACAATTTTCATTTTTGGGTGAACTATCCCTTTAAATCAAATATATTCAAACGCAAGTTGTGTCAGGTGTGACGCCAGTGGCTATTGGATTTTGTCCGTCTCGCACACTGAATTTAAATCAGCATTCAATCTGAAGCGTTGTCATTCTTGGTTATTTTTTTACTCTAGTAATAATAACTGCAGGTCTTTTGACAGGAACGATGGTTACCATGGTTATTTTTGTAAGGGTCAGCATCTTTTCAATGCAGAGTCATTCTCAAATGTTCAGTCTGGAAAATTTGCATATTTCGTGGGAGGAAGCTCAGTATTGTCAACATGCTTACAATGATCCATTTCTTTTCTTTTTTTTTAGAAAAAGTATAAATGCACCTTCACATATGCGTCCCAAGGAGGAACCAACGAGGTGAGACATTTATAAGCTTGTACGCTTTAATAAATAGAGATTATTATAAATACTTTGCACTAACAAAGCATGTGGTTGTTATTTCTTTGCACTATTGCTAGCTACATTATTGATGTTTTTTTTTTTTCAAATACAAATACTTTATTATTCATCATTGCTTCCAATCCCATGTGCTGAGATGTCTGTTGTTATATTATATTCTTAAAACAATATCAGCTATTGTTGTGGCATCAAGACATTTGTCACTCCGCCACTAACGACACAGGAAATTGCAGCAATTACGCGTAAAATGTCGTAAAAGTTCTTGATTACACAGAATTGCTCAGTTTCGGACTTAAATGTGAACCCTTTGTGCGTTTATTCCCTGTAGCAATGGCAAATGAGCGTTGGACTGAGTGATGACGAACAGATGTTTTCCTGTTCAGTATGGAGGTAACTTAAAAAAAGCTCTACACAATATTCAATACTCAAAATGTGTTTTTCTCAGAAGTACAAGCAAATCTTGTCGTGAAACTTGAGATGAAAGGGGGAACGATATTGATTTTTTTCTCTGTCATTTTCACAATAGGCCCCAAGGAAAGTCCTACTTGTTTTTTACCCAGTTCAAAGCCGAGATAAAAGGAGCAAAGATTGAGTACGCCACCGCATATGTAAGTATCATATTAACTTCAGCTATCCTTCATGGCCTGACACCACCTCAGTTACCCCTTTTCCACCAAGGGAGTGCGGGTGCTGGCTCAGAGCCAGAGCGTAGTTTCAAATCGGTTCTTCGTCTTTCCACACACAAAGTACCAGCTCCGAACCAGGAAAAGTGGGCTGGGGGTGGGGTTACCGTGACCAACAAGATGAACACAAACTTGAGATCCGCCATTTTTGAAATAGCAGCTAATGGAGCTAAAAGCTGCTCGATTGTAATCTCCGTCTATAAAAATCACGGTGAGCTGCACGAATGCGTTGGATTGGCTGTGTTTTGATGCCGAAGTAGGATCGTAAAGAAATGAGCATCAATAGTAGCGCAACGTTCGCCATTGTTGATGGAAGATTGTTCGAGATGCATCGCCGTTGTGCAGACCGATCGCCGTATGACATCAAAGTACAGCGAGAGCACTCCTTATGCTTTTGAATCGCTCTTGCTGTATTTTGATGTCATTGTTTAGTAGAGATGCACCAATTGCAATTTTCTTGGCCGATTTTTGTTTTTTGTTAATGCGATCGTCCGAGACCGATTTTCTTTATAAGAACTATAATTGACAGCATATACAAACAAAAATCCACTTTTTCTTCAAGGCAAAATTTTATTTTTATTATAAAATAAATTATTAAACATTACAACAGGATCTTCTCTCACTTAAACAACTCTCAAAAAATAAGTGTTCTGTGCCTGGAAAGAAGTAGAAATAACAAACAACTGAAAATCAGTTGCTTTATGAAACAAAAATTGACCTTTTTTCTCTTTTTTACTTGTGTTACAAAAGTCAAAAAATCCTATGAATGAACAAACCTGAAGTGTACAATATTCCTCCAAACAATAATTCAGTAATTGGGTAATAAATGTTGCCAGCTAGCGATGTCACGGTACCAAAAGTCGGTACTAATACCATAAAACTTTTACGGTACTCTGTACCAATTTTGGTACCACATTTTTATTTATTTAACCATTTAAAAAAAAAATAATAATTAAATGTACGAAGTTTATTATTTATGATAATCATTATAAGCAAATAATACATAAACATTTAAAGGCTGTATGCTGTTTAGAAGTAAACATTGTTTATAAAAAAAGATCAATTGAAAAATAATCAACCAACTAGGCATTATTATTATTATTAGTGACGTATTATTATTACATAGAGATGGCGCTATATCTACTGTAGGCCACAACAGTAGCCTAATATATTCTGTCAATTTTTTTTTTTTTTAAAACAAACTTTTATTTTGACGGGTTGCCGTGCAGACCTCTGAGTGTCTGTGTTCATGATATGACAGTTTTCTCAAATGAAACGGTAAATTCTCATGAAGTGACGGTTTGTGCGTTCGGCTGGTCATCCAGCGCCATGAAGTCCATCATTTCTTTGTAATTGCTTTGGTCTTTTCACTGCTTATACCAAGGAAAGATAGGAGAGGCTGCTGACCTGTGGCTGGCTCTGAGCTCTGGCCAGCTTTAGCCGTTTTACCTTTACTACCTTCTTCAAACTGGGCAGTTCTGCGGGGTGATGGAGTTTTAAGTGTCAAATTAGGTTTGTCGTGTTGTGTGCTTTCCTGGTGGTTCCCCTGTGGTTTATTTTAACCTTACAAGTTTTACAAATAAAACATAATTAGTGTCTTCATGTTTGCATGCGGCTGTGAGCGCAAGCATGCTTTAAAATATGCACCTTGTTTTCAGCTTATTGACTAAACAATAGAGTTGCACCGATTGATCGGTCAGGGATCGGAATTGGATGATATTTTTGCATGATCGGCCCTGATCAGCCAATCAGTCTCACGTGTCTCTGATTTTGAGCCGATCCGTCTACATGCGGCTGTGAGCACGAGCGCGCCGTTGCGTCACAGCCGCATGTAGACGGATCGGCTCAAAATCAGAGACACGTGAGACTGATTGGCTGATCAGGGCCGATCATGCAAAAATATCGTCCAATTCCGATCCCTGACCGATCAATCGGTGCAACTCTATTGTTTAGTCAATAAGCTGAAAACAAGGTGCATATTTTAAAGCTCTTTCTAACTTTTACTCAGCCTTAAAACTAACATATAGTTCTTGTAATTGTATTACTATAGCATTTGTTACAATAAGGTTTATTTACAAAGCAAGACCATTGACGGCTCCTCATTACCATGCAGGCCAATGTTAACCTTTTCTTTCTTTTTTCTAATCAAATAGCAACACGGTAGTTTCTAGCTACATGCCACAGGTGTAATATACATCTTTAGTGAAAAATCTATTCCCTTAACTGATTATCTATTATAAATTCTACAGCTACTCAAAATTTACCACAATAAATACAATAAAACGCGATGAATTCTAGTAAATGTGGTCATCGGGAGTTTAAAAAGCTTGCAGGATGATGTTTTGTCATTTTAGTGGGTGTTTTAGATCATGTTCGACTTTCACTGTAGTGCGGACGCACATTTTATCATCAGCGTTGCATAGGAACGGCTATTTGTTTATAGCTACTCGACGCGTCCGCACGAGTGCAAGGGTGCGTGCGGCAAAAATTGCGTCATTGCGGAGTGGGCGGTCATGCGCGTTGAGAGTGCGAGACCCCATCTCGCTTGGCGTTGTGCCAAGCGGACGAGGTGCGCGCGCAGTTAGCGGACGCTCGCGCTGAGGAGCCAGGTGAAAGTATAAACAAGGCTTAACACTTTTGGAGTGCGATGGTGAATGCACCTACAGTGATTCGCGCGCCACTTGATTAAACATTTGGGCGTCCGTTATAAAGGCGAGAAGTAGCGGTACGCAAGAAAAGGTGCAGGTACACTTAAGAGTAAAATGTAGAGTACCGCCCCACTTCAAGCACTGGTCTGCACCTAGTGTGTTTGTGTTTCCCGCTGCCTCGCTAGCGTTGCTGAGCAAGATGAGACGTATACAGTGACGCAAGACTGGCTTTGTGGTGGCTCTCTAGCCAAACTGGTTCTTAGAAGGCTCGTCAGTCGAACCAACTCCGAACTGGCACTAGCACTGGCTCTGCTAGCACCCGGTTCATTCTGGTGGAAAAGTGGTAAATGAGTTGAACGCTCAGCAATATGATTCAATATGAAGAAACGTGCTTTTAATGTGTTGGTGCATTTCATGGACTGAGACCATTCAAAAGATACAAAAGAGACATTTTTATTGGCAGGTTTTTTTTGAAGAGCATGTTTAAAATGTATCCTCAGTCGTGACATTGACATTTGCCTCGGATCAAACCTTAATTCAGATTCCTAACGCTCGTCGCTCTCGGATCAAAAGCAGTCTTTTTGTACAGGTGTTGCATATCAAGACTTTGTGAACAGATCTTCAGATCGCATTGAGATTCTCAGTAGCGGGAGGACGGTGACGTTCTGGTGGCCTTGTCCCCGGTGTAAATAAGAAAAGTTCAAAAGCCTGCGCTCCATAGGCTCGTGTCTCTTTGTTTTTCTTTGAGAAGATCTCTTTGTTATGCAGCCCACTCCTCTAGGCTTCTCTGTTAATGGCTTGCCACTCATCCCGTCTCTCTCTCTCTCTTCTTCTCAGTCCCAGACGGCCGTGGGTGGACAGAGGGATGTTGCTTTGAAGGAAGAAGAGTACATTGTGTCAGAGTCTGCAGGTGAGTCTGCGTATACTACTTCCAGCAGGGTTCATACGCTTGGGGGGGGGGGAAACCTGGAAATATCTGGTTTTCCAAGCATATAAAAGACAACAATGGCTAAATATAAATGTTTCTAATCTGTTTTTCAGTGACCCAAAGAGATGGGAAATTCCATTCCGAGCTTTCCAAGCTCACTGTCATTGGTCGGACACGCCATGATGAGCTCTGATTAGCCAATCAGAAAGAGGATTGTCTTATTACGCAAGGATATTGGTTATTTGACAGCTGTGGACACTCTGCCACTTAACTGTTCTCTGTCACATATCAAGCAAAGGAACTTCCTGTGATAGAAAATACTGCAGAGATTTCCTATAGAGGCAGCTTTACGCCAATGACCATGAACTGGACTGATCCTCTAATGTGGTAGACGAAAAAGTCTATTGTCGGACATAGAGAAACAAACATACATGCACATTTGTGAGGTGTAATGAAGGCTTTAAATTGAGTTCAGAACAGTAGATTGATTTCTATTCATTGCAGCATTTATGGGTTTAGGGTTTCATACCTGCAAATCTGATTATCAAGAGCGCATTTATGCTCATACTGTACTTACTTTCTTAAGCTGGTGTAATGGCGCGCTTGTAGAGAATTCCCGCAAAAATCTTTGGGGCATGTCAGGATCCTTTGATTATTTCTGTGGTGGAGGAAAAGACAGAAAAACAGTTACAATTGTGCTTTATTCTGATAATTTTTAATAAATCTGTTATCAGAACATTTAGTTTCTCGCGTCACAATTTGCCAATCAAATGATTTATTTGTATTCATGTTTTTGTAGAAAGTAAAGGTTTTCAAGCACCATTAGCCCACAACAGAAACTGTTGCCATGTCCGCCATTTCTTTTACGGGGATATAAGTAACTAATTGAATATTCTGGTCATACTGTGATATTTGTCCACTCAGCTCTGCACATATGAGCGTCTGAAACGTCTCATAATCCTCATTGTCAGCAATTTTGGAAATGTATACGGTCCTACAGCTTCAAAGAGCTTGAAATGAGCTTGGCAGCACACACGAGGGAGACACAATGCTGTAAAAGTGTGCTTAACCCAGTTTCTTTTCAGTACCTGTTGAAAAGTGCTTGCGTTTGAATACTAAGCACTGCATTGCGATGGCTAAAATATCCTCAGGACGTGTATCTGAGAACATCGTATTTTTAAGGCAAGACTTCAAGCTCTAGACCAGAGATCGGAAAGCAATAAAAAAATAATCCTTTAACAGATGGGGGTTGCTGGGAGATCAGAGGAATTGGAATCGTGATTGCGTCCCACTCCAGATGTCATCTAAGGCTAGAAATAATCTCCCGCTACCTTCGGCTTGCGTACAGTATTTATAAGAAGTGGTCCCCAGTCGCCCATGTCACTCTCTAGATTTATTAGTACATGCTGTTTCTGCCTTGTCCTCTTTATAGACCTAAAGCGGAAAGGCATTACATGGTTCACCTGCGGTCTGAGAGACTTTCCGGACAATAAATTGCACTCTGGGTTATTGGATCCAGTAAGGATCAAACTTACCAGAAAGGTGCCTGTAACCTGGTACACCACATATAGTGAGTAATGCTCCGCTTTGTGTCCTGAAGCCACGGTCTGCTCAAACAATGGTCGAGAGCAGTCTCCGTTTAAAGGGGTAGGGGGGCGTCTTCTGCCCTTTGTCTTTTGCTTTAGGATTCTCTCTTCCCATTGTGCTGGCGTGGGGGTAAGGAGGAGGCTTCTTGCTCCTCCGCCCTGAAGCGGTCCCTAATGTGTGTCTTTGAGAAGTGACCATCTCCTGAGTTGATTTCAGTTTTTGGCCTTCCTCATGCAGCCCCTGATCTCTGATGGGATATGGTGGTGGAGTTGGTGGCACGTCAGAGAGGACTCCTTGAGAGGACGCCACGTCGGTGTCCGTCTTTCCTGAGTGGAGTCCTCTGAAAGTGTCCCCTGGTTCCTCTTTGTCCATATCAATGTCAGCCGTCAGCAGGTCGATCTTCTGGACCACCTGAGTTCCAGGGGAAGACGAGGCGTAGTTAAATGAAAATGCTGTCATTAATTACTCACCCTCATGTCGTTACAAACCCGTAAGACCTTTGTTAATCTTTGAAATGCTAATCAAGGTTTTTAATGAATTCTGCTTCCGCAAGAACCAATGAGGTTCACTCTCGTGTTACGCATCACGTTTGAGCTTCGGCGAGAACCAATGAGGTTCACTCTCGTGTTACGCATCCCGTTTGAGCTTCGGCGAGAACCAATGAGGTTCACTCTCGTGTTACGCATCACGTCTGAGCTTCGGCGAGAACCAATGAGGTTCACTCTCGTGTTACGCATCACGTTTGAGCTTCGGCGAGAACCAATGAGGTTCACTCTCGTGTTACGCATCACGTTTGAGCTTCGGCGAGAACCAATGAGGTTCACTCTCGTGTTACGCATCACGTTTGAGCTTCGGCGAGAACCAATGAGGTTCACTCTCGTGTTACGCATCACGTTTGAGCTTCGGCGAGAACCAATGAGGTTCACTCTCGTGTTACGTGTTACGCATCACGTTTGAATCACATTCAATCTGTTAATCAAATAAAGCGATCAAGTCTCTTCTGAAAGTTTGAACTAAACCGCTCAATTCATATGGATTAGTTTTATGATCTCTTTATGAACTTTTTGAAGCGTCAGAGTGGTAGTTGCGTAGCTGTCAATGGGGGGACCGAAAGCTCACAGATTTCATCAAAAATATCTTTTTTTTGTTTTGTTCCAAGACTTTGGAATGACATGAAGGGGAGTAATTAATGACAGAAATTTCATTTTTGTGTGAACGATCACTTTAATGTACATAGTTAATAGAAACATAAAGTACTACATCTAGTTCTATTAGCTTTACTTTGGGCACATTTCACGCAAGAGTGCCAACAGACTAGTTTACAAGATTATGAAACTGCGGTGGAAAGCTGAGAGCGGACAGCGGCCCTTTCTTCTAGCCTGTCTGAGGGGACCACAAACCACCGGCCAATGTTCCTCTCCGATACTGAATACATTTGCTAAATGGAGCGGATCAGACCATTCCTCTCTGCATTAAAGTTTCACTATCCCCTCACCGAAGTGAAATTGCCCAATGTCCAATAAATTCAGGGGTCTCTATAAACAGCATTTATTATTAATATGAAGATAATATGAAAACATAAAATTCATGGTGCGTGCGTTATCTAAAGTACGACCATTAAGTGTATCCGGAAGTTGATGGATAGCAAAGAGTTTGGGATTTAACTAAACAGAACATTCAAAGTTGAACTCATTATGAGGAACATCTGCTAACATCCCCAAGCGATAAATAAACCTTTACCTCCTTCATTTCCAGATGTATCTCTTTCAGGCCATGTAAAACCTCCTCGAGATTCACAACGACTCTTTGGATCTGGTCCCGAATAGCTCTTTCCGACTGCTTGGAGCTGAAAGTCCTGTGTCCTGGTTCACTGAGAACCTTTGCTTGACACTTAAGGTGGTTAGTATTGGGTTTGTTGACATCTTTGGTAGACAGCATAACTTCGCGCACCAGACTAGGTCCGTTCAAGTCTTGCATTACATGTCCCAGGCATCTACTTAAAGCCCTCTGTCCATTAGAAGTGCAAATTTCTGAATCCCTTTTAAAGGTTGAGTTGTGAGCGCCACTTGCGTCCGTCCCGTTTGATGCATGTTGCTCCGTAAGCAGGGCCCCTCGCACAGAGCCTGATTGTTGCTCCGCCACACATACAGGCACTCCACAGTTTCCATGACCTCTGAACTGTGTTGGCGCGTCCAGAGCACACTTCCTCAAGAAGGGGTGTGGCTCGGTCTGGTGCCGGTGGACCACAAGGCTGCATTCTCTCAAGCTGTATTTCACAGAGACGCTGTTGTGTTGCAGCCCCTTTCCTGGCGGCCGGTTCCACCGCACGCTGGGAGGACAAATTTGGCCTGTTACATCTTGACCCCCCTGAACGGCTAGACATTGCTTGGCAGTGTATCCATTCAGGGGTGAATTCTGCTGCCCACAGGTGTTCGTTACAGGGTCCCCATTCCCAAAATAGGCAAGGAGGTCAGCTCGAGGTCTTTGTTGTCCGTTTTGTAGTTGAAGTTGGGTTGGGGTGGTGGGTTGAACGCATTGCTCCCCGACCCCTTTTGTCTCCGAGAACATCCTGCGGCCCAAGAAGGGGACTCTCGAGAGGATGTGTCCCGTCTTTAAGTGTCCCGGCCTTGTCATTACCAGAAGATGTTTTTCTCATCTGCCCTGCCTTCAAACTTTCTCTTGCATGTTTCTTCACTCCGACCCCCGCCTTCCCGTGTCTTGCTTCCTCCCGCTGATGTTATCCCGGCGTGTTTTCTTCCTCTGGACCCTTGCCCTTCTTTCTCTCCCACCTCGCTTTGCTCCTGTCGTCCTCTCGCTGGCGGCGGCCTCCGTTTTCCACCCTCTCCCTCAAACTCCCTTTATTTCTGTTCCACTGGCTGTTGCTCGCTTCCTGCCTTCGACTCCCTCCCCGTCCCTCTCTCTCGCTCGCTCGCACTGCACTGCCTCCCTTTCTGGTTGATTCTTCCTCCCACTCCCTCTCACGGCTTTTCCTCTCTCTCTCTCTACTTGCAGGAACTCATCGTACCTCAATCAGTAAAGGGGGACGTGGTGGGGGGATTTAATCCAGTGCTGATGCTGTATCTCCATGTATGTTCCCAGGGATTGATCTGATTACTCATGTTCTGCCTCAGTACGCTACAATTACATCCAGGGTCTTATAGCAGGATGCCAGAGGGAGGCTGAATCCCCCTCTAGTGCTTTATGGGGCAGCACAGGCTGGGCTAGTCCCTAAAAAAACTCATGAGGATGCGACTTTTAAAATTAATAACCTGGCACACTGCAGCATGAAAATACTTCCTCATGTCTTTGGTTTATTTCGGGTTTATCTGGTATGGAGGGGGTCCTAGAAAGAGCATACACTCAAGTTTTAATTATGCAGTTTTAGTAACCACAGATTTGAATGTGATTAACCTGAAAGTCATGCATGTTTTTAAGTATTTCTTTGTTGTGCGGTTACACTTCCATGGTAGCATTTATATTCGCAGTATGCAAGATTGAAAGGTCACAAATGCAAACCTTTTGTTATTCCCAGCCGCTTTCAGTTTTTCACTTTCGGTTCTTTTCTCATTTCCACATAATCTGACCGATCACGCTGAGAAAGGTCAAGAATTTTACCCCTGACACAGTCTCTGATTCATATCAAACCAACAAAACCACTTACATTGGGCCTGCAGATACTTCATTTTATCTTAAGTAACTTGCAGTGCTGTTACTTGATAATTAAGCTTATGATATTGATATGTTGATTTGCAGCTTTGTATACACTGTAAACATAATTTTAAACTAATATATTGCTAAATGAACAACTGAAACAGTTATGCTTCATTTGTGTCTTTTACAAATAGTGTCCAATTAGCTGCTTGTAAATAAACAGCTATTTTTGTAATTTTTAAACTCAACTTCATGCAATTTTCATCAAATAATGATTATAAATAAAGATGCTAAGAATTGTGTCTGTAATTACTAGGGCTGGGTATTGACATAAATTTCACAATCGATTTCGATTCACAAGCTTGTGATTCGATTTCGATTCAATATCAATTATTTTGGATATATATCAGGTGGATATATCAAGGAAAACAACTCTCTTAACTAATGCTGTAAACTATGGGAGTCAGTAGTGAAGGTAAAAATTAACTGAATTGTTTACAAACAATTCAATTACATGATGTTTTTTTTATAATACTTACATAATCATATTTCTACTCCAATTCGTTTTTATTTTAATATAAACATTTAAATGGTGGCTGTCATGACTTGCCACATTTATTCATACATAGGCTACATGCATTAAATATTGAAGAACATTAAAAATGACAATGAATAGCCTATGTAATATGGTGCATATATTTAGCAAAATGCTCCTTTCTAGAGTTATTTTTACTTGCTGACTAACGAGTTTATGGACACTGGTTATGGTTTTTCTGAGGTGTGTCGTTGCATGACATTGTTCACGAGCTGTTGTACTGACTGACGTTTTTCTGCGGTTGAAACACGATACGGATCTCGGTAAGTTGTACTGTATCTTTTAACACACTTTCAGATGCTCATTCATGTTTATTTCGCGTTGTAACCGGTATTAAAGCGGATGAGTTCACGTGAGCTCCGCGCTTGCTTCTGTTGTGCTGAGCCGCGCCAAAACGGAATTTATGTTTTTGAATTTCGTAATAAATTGGACGTAATTTGAAATTCTTTGCTTCATAACAATAGTAACAAAGCACAAAGATTATGGCAATTTATTGGATGGGAGGCGCGCTACAATGTTTATTTCATTAATCAACGGAAAACAGGATGACTAATCGATTCTTGGACTTTAAGAATCGATAGTTTCATAAAAACGAGAATCGATTAAAATCGAGAAATGTTTTTTTTTTTTTTTTTTTTACCCAGCCCTAGAAATTACTTTCAGTTCATTCATCATACTGGGACTGGGAAGGTCAAGGACATTGCATTGTGGGATACAGTTGCCTACTGCATTTTGAAACTACTTTGAAAAACAGGATTTGGAGATGCTAATATTAGTGACCTTTATGAAGAATAAATTACAAATAAAAGCAATAAAACTCAGAAACAGGACTCTGAAAAGTCACTGTTCAACATTAGGCCTACTGATAAACAGCCACAAAGATGTTATCGTCCATGTAGCGTCTGTGGGCTAGCGGTCCCAGAGCGCTAGTCAGAGGGCCTTTTGTTTGACACCAGACACATCACTGCAGCGGCAAACGCTGTGCTTCGAGATGTCACTCTCACGCTGAGTGCGAGCCATAAATAGCAGAAACGCAGCAGTCCATTTGAAATTCAGTTTGGACGGGTAAGTGCTGTTACCTGTCAAGTCTGATGACACTATATAATGGCCTGCAGATGCTATTCGACAGCTGTGGTGTTTCAACTCAGACATTTACACCGTACGCATCACCAACGCTGCTCAATTTCGATTACAAAAAAGCACCAGGTTTTACAAGCCTCTGCTAGCTGATTGTAATGTTCTTGCTTTTGTCTAGTGGTCAGATGGTCATTACCACACCTCTGGTGGCTGTTACCAAGACAACTGATGAAAAGGCAGCCATGCGTTTTTGCAGGTTAGGTGTGAAGGGACATTGCGGTGATCGGGTCGAGTATGATGTCATCACCAGCTATTAATAACTCAGGAATTCCACTTCAGGATAAACGAGGTGACGTGACGGGATTTAACGTCGCTGAATGTATAACCTTGAGAGGCGTACGGAATATCAATGAGTTCTTTATATAGGCTGTTTTTTTATTATATAAATAATTACTTTACATGCACATTTGCTTTGAACTGAAAACAAACACAGCAGGTTTTAGACACCAGAGGACATTCTAGAGGAGAGACGAGTGAAGAAGGAAGGGGAAAAAAAGAAAAGAATTTGCCAGGTTGAAGAACTTAAGTCGCTGGTAACTGTCACGTCTCGGGTATCAGCTGGAGGGGGATTGAGCATCAGCGTAGAATACAGAAGCCGTGTCAGAGCGGCACATCGAAACCAGCCGTGAGAAGAATAGCAAACGAAACCAGTGTGTCATCACACATTTTTAGACTTTTTATATTGTCTCGCACTCGACAGGCCTGTGTACATCCCCGTTATTGATTTCAAGCTCAGGACTGCCTCAGGGTGAATTATAATTGCCTATTTATACTGATACCAAATATAAACATTAATGTGTTGACATATAGTATTCAGTACCTATCAAAATTGCTCCAAGGAAGGAACAGTGGTGAACCGGCGACAGGGTCATGGGTGGCCAAGGCTCAATGATGCACGTGGGGAGCGAAGGCTGGCCCGTGTGGTCCGATCAAACAGACGAGCTACTGGAGCTCAAACTGCTCAAGAACTTAATGCTGGTTCTGATAGAAAGGGGTCAGAATACACAGTTTGTTGTGTATGGGGCGGCATAGCCAGTTTGACTACAGTTTTGACCAGTCAGGGTGCCCATGCTGACCCCTGTCCTCCGCCGAAAGCACCAACAGTGGCACATGAGCATCAGAACTTAATGGAAGAAGGTGTGCATCGCTTCCCTGGGGAACACATGGCACCAGGTGGAGGCAGTGATGCTTTGGGCAATGTTCTGCTGGGAAACCATGGGTCCTCCATCCATGTGGATGTTACTTTGACACGTCCCACCTACCTAACCATTGTTGAGACCATGTACAGCCTTTCATGGAAACGGTATTCCCTGGTGGCTGTGGCTCTTTCAGGAGATAATGCGCCACCACAAAGTAAAAATGCTTCAGGAATGGTTTGAGGAGCACAACGAGTTTGAGGTGTTGACTTGGCCTCCAAATTCCCCAGATCTCAATCCAATCGAGCATCTGTGGGATGTGCTGAACAAACAAGTCCGATCCATGGAGGCCCCGCTTCGCAACTTACAGGACTTAAAAGATCGGCTGCTAACATCCTGGTGCCAGATACCACAGCACACCTTCGGGGGTCCATGCCTTGACGGGTCAGGGCTGTTTTGGCAGAAAAAAGGGGGGACCAACACAATATTAGGAAGGTGGTCATAATGTTATTCCTGATCAGTGTATTTATACATACACACATCAGTTCAGATTTTTAGGGGAAATGAAATCAAAAAGGAGTTTCTCAATACATATTTCCGGTCTTACTATGAAAGATTCTTCAGTGGTTGTTATTCCCTTTGTCTTTGTAATCTTTCATCTAAAATGTAATAATGCTTCATCTGCAATGACTGGCCTTTTGGCTTATATCAGTAAAACAATCATCCAACCACCTGTCATACACAGCAGATCCATTCTGGTATGGAACACCCACTTTACACAATCCAATCAATAATGATAAAAAAAAAAAAGATGTATATAAAAATAATAATAGAATATAATTTCACCCGAAATGCGTCACAAAGGGTTGGATAACGTTAATGCTAAATGTGCATTCTGCAATCTTGCTGCTCTTGGTCCATGTAAGAGGAACAAAAAGGTTCAGATTTGGTTTTCTGGAAGAAAAAAAACAACAATCTTGCATGCCTGACAAAGATTATCATTCTGTAATCCAGGGCAAACATGCTAATACTGCTTGCACTCTTTCGCTAGATTGCTCTGCAGTTCTCATTAAAGAAACGCAACACATGCCTCTCAAGAATGACATTTATAATATACACATACGCACACACAAATACTGTATTTATATACATAACTTCTAGAAAACAATGTACATGAACAGAACTCGTTTGTGAATAACCTTTAAAAACATGTAAATGTGAGAGTCCTGTAATGCTCAGATGACAAAAACAAGGTATTCAGCCCACAATCGGTTTAAATTGGCCAAAAACGCCACAAGAAAGACGCACTCGAGGTTTGAGGATAATCAGGAGGTATGGCTTTCACCGCTGCTAAAGTCTGAGGAGTTGCTTGGAAGTTTCACTTTTTTCCCCCTTGGAATATTTGATACTTTATTTGTGAGCTTCACTTAAAAATCTAGTCACAAGAAGACAAATTCAAACAACCCTAAGTTAATGATTTACAAAGAAGGGAAAACAATGATAAGTGCATAGACAGAGATACAAGAGCGCACCTTAAACTAGCCTTTAAGTATCCCAAAATTATCCAAATAATTTGTTCAGTATATAGGCCATTTTGTAAAAAGACAAAAAAATTTGAATATATTCTAGGTTATAATCAAGTACACGTACAAACATAAAAACGCGGGCAGATTTGCACTTACAATGGCGTTCTATTGGACAAGTGCACAGTTGCCTCATGGACTTCCATTAGGTTTTGTTGTGGAAACCTCAAGGGATGTCGAAAGAGCTTAACTTGTATGGAGTATAATACCCAAAGTATTCCTTTGATCTCTGTTGAGCTCATTCACGGCAGGGACATATTAAGGCTTTAAATAGTTGATTTATGTGTTCATAATATAAATTAAAAACAATCAAAAGTGACGTATAAGGGAAAATAACGGCTCAGGCATGGATTTATACACATAAAACCTTCATTAAAACAGCAAATAAACATGCCGAAAGGTAGTACAGTGACATTCGAACACAATTCTTTGTTCCTTGCTAAGAAACGGCATCCTGGTAAAGACCTCCCATCAGCGGGGGGCGGTATGGAGTGAAAAACAAACATAAGACAAAGGTTACAAACAGTCCTTTTGGGTTTCAGATTTAGCGTGATTGTCTATTTATAGGAAGCGAGAGGGTGATGCTGTAGGCTCATTTCCTAAAATTAGAGATGAAACGTTTCATACACTTCCCCCCAGTGCGTTGTGTTTGCAGTGCTTGAAATGAACATCAAAAGGTTTGCAAATGGTCCTTCATTTCCTCTTGATAGTGAACCGGAGTTCTTAAGTTACCCTCAGACAAACAGGAGCAAGATTTGCGCTGTAAACCACCTCTAACTCCAGAGAGAGAGGTTTCACTTAAGGGACAAACGTGCCACATTCATTTAGCGTCCAATGCACGAAGATCTTCCAAGCTTGAAAAAAAAAAAGGTTTGCCATCAAAGATTGCCGTCATCCAGCATCTTGTTGACTCCTTCGCAGATCTTCTGCAAGTGGACGCGGTACACTTCCGAAGGTCCATAGAGCGTCGCGAGGAAGTCGCAGTCGGAGAAGTGATTGAAGACGTGGTTGATGCGGCCGTGAGATTTGGCCGTCAGGTGCCGGTTGATGGCCTGGTGCAGAAGCTCGCGGCAGTCGTTGAGTAAGTTGCTCATGACGCGGCGGTCGAAGGTGAAGTCGATCTGGTAGAAGCTAACGGCCGTCATGGCGAGCGTGTGCACCTTCTTTCGGAAGCGCTCGACCAGCGCAAGCTCCTCGTTGTTGAACTGCCCGTTGCGGTAGAGGACGCCCAGCTTGACCACCATCTTGATGAGGTTCTTGATGATCTTCTGGGCCTCCTTGCGGTTGCGCGTGTACTCTTTGGTCACCCGGTACAGCTCGTCCAGTACCTCGCTGCTGGTGTCGTCTATGAAGAGGTTGGCCACCGACTTGGTCGCCATCTTGCTCATGAGCTTCTTCTGGGCTTGCAGGGCCAGGTTCTTCGTGCTGAACGAGTCCATGATGTCTACGGATGAGACACAAACAAAGAAGCATTCAAAATGAGGTTTCCCAAACGAGAAAAACTTAAAACGGAGCTGCGGTTTAGCATTCTTCCAAACAACAGTCATGCAACCAAATTGGGACAAGAGATGTTTATCTTGAATGTCTCGCCTGGAAGCGTATATGGAACGACTCCCACGTTGAAGTCAAAACATGCGAGGAACACAAATCATGCTTGTATACAAGACGTTAAACATTCATGCTCCAGGACACCGAGGAAGCCAAACTCATCAAAAAAGGTCTCTTTGTGCATGTTTCCTGCAAACATATATGAATGTGGTGGCCATTCACAAATTTTGTCCACAGCTAAACAATCCAGCATCCATGCATTTCCGTTCTCACATGACCAACGCTACACTTTAGAGGCTTTAACAAAACAATGGACTTCCTAATTCTTGCACAGGCCTGACAGGACAATTTCCCCTTCTTAAAGCGACCGTTCCCCTGGGGCACGTCGCACACAACAGAATGTCCTCAACTCTGAGTCATTGCGATGTATTGTCGCTAATTAAAACACAAAGTCATTAGGAAGTGATACCGCGAGTGGTCTGAGACCGGCCGGCTTCCCCAGAACATTGTCTTTTTGCACACACGGCATTTGCATTTCTTTGAAAAGGCACGTTTGATGTGACTTGATTCCCTGGGAAAATCTTCACGAGATGGCATCCCTGGTTAGAGGGACTTCTAACGTTGGGTGTTTTGAGAGGATTACACATGGGTTGCTGAGCCTCGCATTAATATCTGTCAAGATCAAAGGTAAATCGTTTGAGAAAGAGGCAAGGTGAGATTGGGATAATCTGACAGATACCTGCCAGGCAATTATGAAACCATTTTGCATGTTAATAACCAGATCTAGATGCATTTGGACACTAACAACGTTCATTCTTCAAACCTCCATCTAAAACACCCTGGCAGCCAATACAATCAACCTACAGCCACATTGATAAGACTCAAAACTATCATACAAGGCTAGTTAAATGTGACCAACAGGTATTTGTTGGGTCTGAGCCAATGGTGTGAATAATTGAAACATTATTTTTTTAGAACCAGAAATGTAAATTATTCCAACCTCCATCTAAACACCCTGACAGCCAACAACCTACAGCCACATTAAGACAGTAAAATGTGTCCATGGTAGGAGTGTGCGATATATATTGTGTACGATAATATCGTGATTTGTTTTAAGGGTGACTATTGCACTTGCGCATTTAGAGTGCACACTTTCACTGCATGATTTACTCTATTAAAATGCATTTATAATTTAATTTATTTTATCAATATTCAAGATAGTCATAGATCACACACACAGAGTAAAACATTTTCTCCAAGTATTAGTATGATTAAAAATGTGTTCAATAAACAAGAGGTTAATATTAAGTGACTTACAATTAAGACACAATATCGCCTGTTTTTGCCAACAAAAATAGTTCCAAATAAAGCCACGGGACGGATTTGCATCTCTGAGCAACACAAGGTGGTGTTTCGTTACTGAATGAACGAGTCGGTTAAATGAATGATTCAATGACTCACTCATTAAGACAGTCAAGTGCTTCGTTCCTGAATGAATAAGTTGAAACTCAAGGGCTGAATCCGAAATCGCCCCCTAAACTCTCAATCACTGTTCTCTGCGTTAGTCCACTAATACTAGAGATGCTCCGATCAGCATTTTTGGGGCCGATCACCGATTACCGATCACCAAGATCATGATCTGCCGAACGGGGTTTACGTGCACTCGTTAAGACGGTAATTTAGTAAATTTGTGTGTATCTGACCATTTCAGCGCAATTTGTACTCGCAAGCTTTCTGTGAGATGGCCTGTGTGTGTGTGTGTGTGTGTGTGTGTCTCCAGACCGTGCGCGCGAGTGCGGTTTGAACACTGGCAAGACTTAAAAATAAATGCAAATGATAAACTTTAGTGACGATGCGACACTGCCTCGATTGTGCAAAGTGGCAAATCCTGTGTCAACTGTGCAGCTCGATTTTATTGCACATGCGATGCGCTGATGTGAAGCCATTTGAGCATTTTGAAAGGGAGAGAGAGAGCGCGCGCATGCGGTGATTCACGCACGCTGTTTGTGAACTTAAGTTACGTCCCACAGAACATTTTCAAATGACTGCGTAAGTTATTTAATATAGAAATATGAATTGTACCTCACCTTCAGCATTATAATTATTTTACCCGTGCTGGAAAGAGAATGAGACGGTGTCGCTGCATGTCATGCCCTAGCTCTCACGGCAGGTGCGGGTTTTATGTGTCGTCAACATGCGATCAGTTCATGAGATCGGCCTTTTTGGAGACTGCCGATCAATCATCGCAAATCGATTATCGACTGATCGAGATCGGTTGCTGATCGATCGGAGCACCCCTAACTAATACAGTTCACTTGAAGGAGCGAATGAAAACGAACGAGTGAATTCAGACGAGTGTACATTGGCTGTACAGTTATTGCGTTGCATTGTGGGATTGAATGAGTGCACTCGATAACGTCCACTATGGTTTCGGACACCACTACAAATGGCTGTCCCCTCAAATAATGCCCTATTTGAGGGTAAAGGAGGCGATTTCGGATTCAGCCAATGACTCATTAACAGTGACTTGCTGCCACCTACTGGAGGTTAATTTCACATTTAAAGTATATTTAGATTTTTTAAATAATTTCAAAATATCAACATTTTATGTTTAAAACATCAAAACATTATGCAAAAAATTTCCGAAAGGACAACTAACCAAACTATTTGTAACCGCATTTATGTCCCACTGAGCTGCATTAAACATTCTGTGTAAATTATCTAAATGCAATCTAAAAAATGTGTAGGCTATTGGTTTGTCGTCTCATCACATTCAACATGATGCATATTTTCAATTCAAAAAGGTGAAATTACATTTAAAAAAAGGTCACTGTTGTGACTGTGGGTTGTTAAACATGGATCATAAAACAGTTGTCAAATATTAAATGTTTAGCTAGTTAGATCTTATCACGCACACACTCTTTCACTGTAAAAACTAAAAGTGGCGCGTTGGAATCATAGAATATGGACGTAGTGTCCGTGACGTCACCCATAGGATTCTGAAGAGCAGTTTTGAAGCGTAAAGTAGGGTCGAGCTGGCTGTTGCCAAAGAGGCGGGACGTGGGCGGAGCTGAGGTAACGTGATGACTAACAGACAGCAGACAAACGGAAATCCACCTGTCACTCAAAGTGGCCACGCCCTTAATTGTGCAGAACTTTAAGGCTTTATATAATGTAAACGAACAAGTTGTATAAAGATTCACCCCCCTCACAGTCGTCATGAAGGGCAAAATTAGCCGTGTAGACCAAAACCACAATTTTAACAAGACTGTAAACATGTTTTCTTTCTGCTGTAAAGTTGGACATTTTAGCATGGAGCTCAATGAGATTCTGCTCCTTCTGGAGTCTGTCTCTAGTGGCCAGTCAATGAATTGCAGTTCAAGTAATTTTCGTATTGGCTTCAAGAGAAACTGGAGGGGGTTGCCGCTTGGTTGGAATTCACACTCATCTTCAGTGAACATTAAGGCCTGCCTTCTTTGATCTGATTGGCCATCATTTTGACATTGACTAGCACTGTTAGACCACTCAAACAGAGTGATGCGTAATGGAGAGCAGCATTAAGAAATACCATATATTGCAGGGCTTTTCCTGCATTGAATTTTTTTTTTTGATGAGTTATTGTGATTTATGAGTGTAGAATAGATGCCTGCTGGACTTGTGACGGCCGTGTTAAATGAGTGACAGAGAGAACGAGCAGAGAGCTCCTCCTCCGCGCGCACGCTCTCTCTGTCTGTCGATTTCTTCTCATATTTCACATATTGGCTCATATTTCACATATTAATCAAAATCAAAAGGTCGGAAGACCAAATCCATGTTGCACGTGCCGCATTCGGACACTTTTTTCCTTGAATTGCCGCTAGGTGTGAATTGCGCTCAACAAACGTCGACTCTTCTCTGAAATAAAACATACTTTCAATAAACGGGAAAACATTATATTCAGTTATGAAGTGTATTCTGTATTGACAAATCTTTTGCGATGTTCTAACAGAAGGGATTCGCACACAACGCGTCTGCTAATGTCCAATTCGCGAACCAATGACTCCTTTGAATCGAATCATTTTAGCGACTGGTTAGAACAACTGATCCGTCCAACACTGAACGAACGAATCAGTTTATTCATTTAGCCTACTCAGAACACATCTGAAAAGAGAACACAAGTGTGCTTACACAATTTAGCAAGAGTGGATAGTAGGAATTAGTTTAATCATCCACAGTCATTCAGCTTATTTATGTTGACAATGTGTAGTGAAATATAATTTAGTGTAGACTGGAGTTAGGTGAGACCAGAACAAAGTTGTTAGCAAGCTGATAATTTTACTAAATTGTATATGGTAGAAAATTAGGCTATTTGTAAATTTTTTAATGCTACTTTTTAATTTTGATATACCAAAACAATTATCAGTAAATATTGTAAAAAATGAGGATCAAAAGGAACAAACATCAAGGTAGAGATCATACATAATATCAGATGTCAAAATAAGCAAAAATTACAAACGGTTTCTTTGCATTTATTTTAAATGTATTGTCAGTATTGCACTCACAGATCACGTAGGTAGAGTTCTTTTTGTGTGTGTGGATGATGTCTGTCAGACACCACCGAAGACCATTTTTGACCCAGGAAAAACCCTGTATTGGGGGGGACAATTTGGCCATTTCCAATGAATTAGGGGGGGGGACTCGATGCCTATGGTGGTTACGGCCCTGTCTAAATGCCGCTTCAGATGCAGCTTTTGTGTTTCCTCCACATTGCAAAGATGAATTTTGTTGATATTTTGATTTGATTGATAACAGCCCTATTGTGTCTTATTATTCAAATTTAATTTATTGATTAAATAAGAAAGAATTTGATACAGGTGAGGATGCATACATTTAATTAGGTTAAAAATGGCTTTATAAAAAGGTAAAAGGGTCAATGACATGTATTTTTTGTGTTCAAATTCATTATTTTCCTAAAAATAATTTTAATAAATACAAATAATTGATCTACAATATATATTTGTGGTGTTTGAAAGACCAAAAATGTCATGTGGTGCAACCGCCCGAATGTACAAGCAGAAAAACTAAACTGCAATAAAATGGTTAATTTTCTCAGTCAAATTCTTAATCAAATAGTTTGGCATGATTATATGTGATGTATCAGTCCTATTTCAAAACTATTCTATTACTTTAAAAACTTTTGAAACATTTACTTCTCCAAATGTCAGGGAGAGCGACTGACATAATGCCATTTTATTTTATGCAATGTTACTTTAAGAAAACCATGTGACAGCATATGACATCACACAGAAGGACCACTTTTATGCAGTAACGATGTTAGCCAACTTCCTATAAATATTAGATAATTTGACATTGAGTAATGATGAGCTTGATTAATTTAATAAAATTATAAAAATGTGTATTTGATTTAAAAAAAAAAAAAAAAATGTATAACCTTGAGCACATGGTCAAACATTTGTATAGGTGTCCAAGTTAATGCCTGTCAGATTTGAATTGAGTTTGAAATGTCAGGTGGTGCGACCAGCAAATTTATAATTATAAATTAATTATCTTAATTATTAATTATTATAATATAATTATCAATTCCCACTGCAATTGCAAAATGAAGTAAGAAATCTGACTGTAAACAAATACTTTTTACAGTTAAAAACAAAACATAAAAACTCCTTCTGGAAAATTGGGTGTTTGAACGCATAGAAAAGTGTCCGTTTATATGAATTGGACTAAAAGGGCAATACATGAAGAAATGGAAAGGGAATTTACCATGTGATATGCATTTTAGACACTACAATGATTCATATCTACAAGTAGTTTTCAGTAGTGCTAAGTACATTAAATGTATTTTATTTTAAAAGAATATATGGTCGCAGAAATCTTGTTTAATAATGAATTAATGCGGTCTTAAAAGCTGTAAAACCAATGTGAATCAACACCATACAGTTTTGGGACATAAAAATGCATTTTAAAACCGTTTTTATCTTAAAAACCTTATTTGTCATTGACCCAAAAATGCCCATGAAGGTAAACATGTATGGGAAAAGATCATTTCTGTCACTGCTGTGAAATGACCACCACACAGAATATGAAGAGCATCAAAAACTTTAGGAGTCAGCTGTGAACAGCAGTCCTAAACGTGCCAAGGTACCAACACAAACACACTCAGCAAAAAAAAGAGATAACACTTTTAGTCAACGTCACACACCCCTAGTCCAAGGTATATGTTGGGTGTGAATAACTGAAGCATTATTAGAACCAGATCTAGATGCATTCGGAGGCCCTAATAACTGCTGTCAAAACACTCCCACAGAACAGATGACACAAAAACCATTCAAAAGAAATCTGGTCTTGGAGGAAAATGGGTTGGATACAAATCTACAAGCACATTTTGAGAAGATTAAGGTCTTCTGCGCTCTTATGTTTTCAGAACAAAATAGCTGAACGCTGGCCAAGCAACAATGGGCAGTAACCAGCTTCACAACATCATCATTAGTGGCGAGTTTTACAAGGGTGGAAACAAAACAAAACACAAAAGCTTGTGTAACAACCGAGACTAGTGAGAAACGAACAACTTCGGACCACAGATATCCTTAGCGTTTGATTCACCGCTGGACAAAGAGGCTGTAACAAGAGCCTGAGGTTTTCAGTTGCTTAGCATCAACCAGGAGCCAACACTCACCTTCCTGGAGGTATAAGGTTGCGTTCTCCATGATTGGGTAGTGGGAAAGCAAGAGATTGTGGAGGACGTTGGAGAACATTGGAGATCACTGAGCCATGCCCGTCTGAACTGATTGTTTCAGGTGTGCAAGTGATTTCACCTGTGTAGGGTTGGCTGTTATCTTCCCTGCTGGTAGACGCTGGAACTACACCTAACGGATTGCTTTCTCCAAGTATACTAGACCTCCTTAATGCCCATCAAGCAAACGAGAACAAGCTTCCTGCAGCTGGAAAGGCCAACAAAAGGGCCCCTGTCCAAACTCAAACTAGCTCTGTTTTCAGGTGAGGCAACACAACCGCAACATGTCTGCCATGTGGTTTTGCTCTTGTCTGCTCTGTTCGGTCTCATCGATCGTCTGCTGTGCAGGGTTCATGGGCTATAGACAAAATAACATGAAAAATGCACTCTTTTTTTTTTTCTGGCCACACAGACCTAGTAAGCCTGCGGTGCCATGAATTATTCAGCGGTTCCACAAAATAGTCCCACACTTTAATAATGCATGAACCAAATTAGCAATAAGGGTTTGGGTTGACTAAGTGTGTTTTTGTGCAAAGGTTATCAAAGCGTTCATTATGAGAATGAGCGATCATTAGTTACGAGACACTGAAAAGATGAGCAAATGCTGTTTTTAGCGATTTTTGATTAAATACGGAGTAAAATCTCTTTTGCTGTCATTTTTTAAAAGCACAAACACAAAATTAAACCAGTTTCCACCTCTGAGTACAAAAATGTGACTATTTCTTGGAATTGCAACTTTTCACCATTCACTCTAAAAAAATGCTGGGTTAAAAACAACCCAAGTTGGGTTGAAAATGGACTAACCAAGCAATTGCCAGTGTTGGGGTAATGCATTACAAGTAACTTGAGTTATGTAATCAGATTACTTTTTCAAATAACTAGTAAAGTAACGCATTACTTTTAAAATTTACAACAAAGTATTAGTGATGCACCAATCATGATTTTACATGGCCGATTCCGATACGGTATACCGATTTTTTTTTTTCAAGAAACCTTGCCGATTCCGATACCGATTTTTTTTTTTTCAAGAAAACTGGCCAATTCAGATTTCCGATTTAAAGAAAAAAAAATGTACACAATAAAATAATGAAAGTATACATGAACAAGATGTTTATTTGGTATTTAACAGGCTATATTGGCTTTTGGCTAATGAAAACAAGTCCGCAATCTGAAATTAACGGGAAATTGAATTGGAAATTAAAAGGCTGAAAGGTGAAATTAAAGGCAAGAACTGCATATTCTGCAATCCAAACAAAGATGTTACTTAAATAAGCATTTGTTTTGAAATTCAGTGTAAAGAAAAAAGTCTTTACCAGTGAAATTAAATAAAACCAAAGTATATAATTGTTCCAAAATGTTAAATCATATAATGTTTAGTGCAACGAAAAAAACTAAGATGCTACAGCAGGTGTAGGGCTGTAACGATTTGACCAAAAATAAAAACCTCGATTAATTGAACATTTGCCCTCGATTACGATTAATGAACGATTATTTTGCTTCTTTTTTGTTGCTTTTTTTGCCCTCATAAGGTTTTTGAGTAAGTTCACTGATAAGGTTTGTACTGTAAATATTTTCTACTATTAAAAGGTGGATTTTTTTTTTCTAATGAAAAAGTGCATTTCTTTGTGATTTTAAAATACTTGAAGGAAACGGTTCACTTTTAGCAGTTATTGTCTATGGGAGTAGAGATATGAGAGTGATTGTGTGTGTGAATTACTCATACAGTCTACCGTAAAACTTCAAATAATAGCCCGGGCTTCTATTTACCCAAATCGCCGAACTGCACCGGCTTGTATTTGAAACAGGCGTCTATAAGAGACAGGCCTTTAATTTAGTGTTGAAATGTTCAAGCATGACGGTAGGAGGTTACCACATTATATAACGTTTTATTTATAATTAATTCGAATGTGTTTAACAAATCATTTAATGTAAGAAATGTCTTAGATTATTGGCAGCACAAAAAACGAAACGATGTGACAGCAATGGCCAGAAGTAGAACAATATAAGTTACCGCTAAAATCCATTGAGCGTATGAACTTGTTGCCCGAAACACATCAACAAGAAAGAATGAAGGCTACCCTGTAAAACAACTGCAATCATGTGATAGAAAATAACTCTATTCATCACTATCATCATCCCCGCGATTTTTGATTCAAGTTCATGGGCGAATTCCTCCTCCACTTCTCCCTCTCCAGCCTCCGCTAACTCTGCCTGCCTTGCTCGCGCTAACAGCTCCGCCCAGATGCGCACGGCTCTCCCTCTTTGAAACAATGGATAATGTGGTCCTCGCTTCCATCAGAAGCTACTGTCAGGCCACATACCTAAGGATAACACCCCGAAGTTAATGAAATATATCTCCTCCTTCTCCCTCGCACACACAAACACACGCGCACGTCTGCGCGCAAGCATTAAAGGAATTTTTCAGCCGCTCCGTATCCAGCTTTACCCACGCTTGAAATTTGACAACTGTCAGCTTAAAATGTCAAATTATACTTTTCTCCATGGTGGTATTGAGAGAATTAAGAAAAACTGAAGACTGAAAGTTCGTTAACCTCTTTGTTATGTTGCCATAGTGATGAGTCGTTCATGAACGGTTCGGTCTGTCACGTGAAATTTAATCAAAACATAGAACAGACGATCTGACGGGTTTGAGAAGATCAAATACAGCCCGATACTAAAAAACAGACCAGGCCTCTATTTGAGACAGGCCTTTATTTACCCAAACCTGTCGTCACACCAGGCGTTTAAAAGAGACAGACTCGGCTATTATTCATCATGAAGCTGTGGTTTGTACTTACTTCAAAGGTATTCAAATATATGCCTATAACGGTTGAGTTTCTAAGCTCCTTTAGTTTAGTGACTTTAGTCACAGGACAGCGTTGAGACTGCGTTACTGCGCGCGATCTTCACATGATGTGCGAGCTTCTGTCTGAGTGTTCGTTTGTCACAATATATCAGGCATTAGTTCAACATAATACACATCTGATGGCCGAAACTCGCTTTAAATGTTCAAACTGACAGGGCTTAAACCACATACAAATGACAAGCTTTGTGAGGACTTAGGTGAAAGAGGTCTGCCTTCAGGGCGCGCGTGTGTTGTCAGAGACGCGACACGAAAAAAAGCTGAGCACTGAACGGATACGTATTGTTGTTTTTGAATAGTGCACAATCGCTTTAAATGTTGAAACTGGCAAGCCTTTAAACGCATGTACTTGACTAACTTTATGAGCATGAAAGTGAAATCGATCTGGCTTCGGGGCTTGCGCGCGCCGTCTGTGTGTGTGTGTCAGCGCGCTGACCTGTATAAACTGTGTAAAACATGAAGTTACTATAGTGATTCTGGGCATCTATAAACACAGATAACTGCTCCTGCATCTCTCGGTGTGCCTGCAAAGTGCACTTGATGTGACTGACGGGGCGGAGTCACGTGAAAACCGAAATACCCGACATGGGAAAAATACGTCGGTTAGAAGTTCTGAATGTCGGTTTCGGTTATTTTTCAATTAATCGTACAGCCCTAAGCAGGTGCTTTTTAAATCAAATTAAGTCAATGTAATTTTAAGGTTAAATAAAAAGGATCATCCTATAGGCTACAGAACTGATAGTATTTCATTTTCAAAAGTGCATGCATGTTCTTCTTTAGGCTACAAAAAGAAGTATTTCGGCTTTGTCACAAGTTAGTCTGTTTCGTTCTCAACCGATCCAACACGTGAGAAGCTGAGCTGAACAAAAGCTCACTATCTACACTTGTGCAGGCGCGGAGAGGTAAGCTTGCGCAGGAAAGCGGCTCTTCATTCCCTTCAGCGTATCTCGTCTCTTCCCTCAGTTCTCCAGTTTCCGTTTGTAACAAACAAGTGACATGTTCGCGAATGATTGCAATGTAGGCGTATGTGCACGCGGGCGCACTTCCGGAAAAATCGACAGAAAAATACAAAGAAAACCGTCCGGTTGCCGATCGCGTGCTAGAAACTAAAACCGTCCGGTTCCGATTTTTGGCCGGTCAACCGGTGCATCCCTACAAAGTAACTCTGAGTTACTAATTAAAAAAAGTAGCGCAAGTTACTTTTTCACATTTATTTGACTGACAGCTCTCCTGTCCCCATGAATTGCGTGATATTATTAAATGCATTCATCTCACTTGCACAAAAAAAGATTCAGTACACCTCAAAACGAATGAAACCAGTCAAATGCAAAATCAGAATACTATGCAAATCTCCAATAATGAAATATTAAATAAAACAAATATTTTGATGCATTTAATCTGACTTTGTGACCAATGTCCATAAAAACAAGCCCAACCCAGGTGAGAAAAGTAACGCAAAAGTAACAATGCATTACTTTTCTTAAAAAGTAACTAAGTAACTCAATTAGTTACTTTTTAAGGGAGTAACGCAAAATTGTAACGCATTACTTTTCAGAGTAACTTTCCCCAACACTGGCAATTGGGTTGTTTTAACCCAGTGAATGGGTTGTTTTAACCCAGCGGTTGGGTTAAATGTTTGCTTAAACAACCTAATCGCTGGGTTTGTCCATTTTCAACCCAACTTGGGTTGTTTTTAACCCAGAGTGTTACAACTTTTTCTCGTAATTGCGACTTCTTCTTTTAAAGAATTGCACCCATATCGGTCAACCACTAGTAAAGTTAAACCGCCTAAGATGGATGAGGGTTTTTCCTGCTGCATCCACTGCCTCCAGACACATAAAGCCTATGTCAGCATCAATGAGCCTTCATGAACCTAACCAAAACAACATGTTCTTTATATCCACCTACCTGACTCTCAATCCAAGAGTCAACATAGCTTAAGGCCTTTGTTCAAAATATATAAGCCTACGCCTCAAAGCCCATGATAAAAGCTATTGAGTGTTGAACATAACGAAGGTTAGACACATCCCAGACAACTGAAAGAATGTAGACGGTTAAGGTCTCCTAGGCTACAATGCAAGTGAACTTTGCAGTCCAGTAAATAAGGTCATATCCTCCTGTCTCTGTCAATAAGTTACCGGCCTGTTACCCTTATAGAGTTTCCATTGTATTAACCTACATCTCAAATATTTATTACACCAGTGTGCATCCCTCGCAATGCAGAACGCCTACATTTCAGTGTTTTAGTTGCTGGCAAATAAGAGTGTTTACATGTTATTAATAATGCTCATCTTGGTTTGTTATTTTACAATTTGATGGTCTATTTTCTATTTGTATTTTTATATAGCATAATTATGCATTACTGAATAAATAACATTTAAATTAACCTCAATTAATAATAAAAAAAGCACATGTTCTACCCAAAATGATTTTTATATAGACACAGAAGGAAAAATAAATTGCTCGACATGCAGAATTAGTGTTATTGAAGAGAGTTAGGAACTCACTCACTCACCTCTCGCCTATTTCAACCGGATACTGGGCGTCTAAAGTGTAACTTTCGTTCCTCAAACCTCCATCTAAACACACTGACAGCCAGGGAACAACCTACGCACGGAAAAGAGTTAAAACGGTCTTATAACGCGGGTAAAATGCGTCCGACAGGTATGTGTCGGCTGGTGTGAATAATTGAAGCGTTTTCTTCTCCCTCTTTTCGCGTTTGGTTACCAGAGTTTGTAACCTGACTCCACCTTTTCGAAAAGTTTCAAACTTGAGGGTCTCTGGCGCTCGGTGAGTGACGTTCTAATTGACCAATCGCGTGCGGGTTTGGCTCGCCGACGGGCCAATCAGAGGGAAGAGAGGCCCGTGCGTCCAGCCTTCCATATGGTTTCCCGTCATTATCCCTGAGAAAATCCAAGGCTGAAAATTTCCCAGAGGAAATTTTGTTGAACAATGAAGGGGAACTCTCGTAACTAGTGTTTTTTTCTCCTGTAAACAAAATGGCTGTCCAG
Source organism: Gobio occitaniae (assembly GCA_033150135.1). Classification (NCBI taxonomy): domain Eukaryota; kingdom Metazoa; phylum Chordata; class Actinopteri; order Cypriniformes; family Gobionidae; genus Gobio; species Gobio occitaniae. The sequence continues at coordinate 472,190 of JARQWZ010000549.1, read as the reverse complement.
CATAATAACAGTTTAATTTGATTGTTTACCTGTAATTTCATCGCTAATATGTTACCTGAGAATGTTATTGTTTATATATTTTAGTTAACTTTAGGTTAACTCTACATAAATGACAGATTGGATATCCAGTCAGTCCTGGCCGGATGTCTTTGACCTGTTTTTCCGTTTATAAATGGAACAGGTTCAAAAACATCCGGTGGCTGTAAATAAACACTAGAAAGTCTTAAAGCATATCCTCTTCAGTGACTGATAACGCAAACAACCCTAACACCTGCGGCCACAGATGGAAATAATCTAGCACAATAATAACACATGGGAATGTTTTTTCTTAATTTGTTAATATATATATATATATATATATATATATATATATATATATATATATATATATATATATATATATATATATATATATATATATATATATATATAATTTTTTTTACATGAATGCATTACATAATTGTATTACTGTTAAAACTAGTTTTTTATTTTAATTTTGACCTTCCACTGGTTTTTATGGAAGAAAAGCTGGCGCATTATGGGATGTTACACAGCCCGATGGCGCCACCTAGCGCTACACCTTTGTATTGCAGCGTCAAACTTTAAAATATCAGCAATTTTCTTCATATACTTTTTTATATATGCTTTTTCTCCAATGTCGTCAATTTAATTTATATATTAAGATTAGCCTACATTGGGCCACCCTACAGAATTGGTGAAAACTACAACCAAAAGCATTGAATTATTCAAATCTTAGATGTTTAGTAAGATCCTTCTATTGTCTATTGAATCCCACAATAATATTTAAAATATCAGTAAGATTAATATATATAAAACCATCATTTATTGGGTATTGGTCATTTGGGAGGTGGCTGTCCTGAAACATAACCCCTAAATTTCAGCTTATGAAAATAATATTGAAATATTTTTTTGCATTTTCTTCCATTGTTGTTTGAAGTTCCACATTTTTTTGTTTATATTGTAACTTATGAAAATGTATGTAAAATAAAAAACCGTGTTCTGCGTTTTCATGTCACTCTGAAACAGTGTATGTTTTAGTCCACTGGCTGAGACTGATTTCAACTACAACCCTACATTTTTTTTTATCATATTCCTGTCTCTCTCTCATAGTAGCATAGATACCATCATTTTGAGGTAAATGTGTTCAAAAGTCTGAAAATGTGTGTGTAACTTTAAGAAATGTCACTACTAAACACCTTTTTTCTGTAATTAAGCAAACTTTTTGGGGTGTTATTCCATTAAAATGTAGTTTTTATGTGTGTACAACTGTTCAGAACTGTGCTAGCTAACTGTGTGCTGATTAGCATCTTAGCTATAGGCTCAAAAGTATCTAAAATTGTCATTACTGATATAGTAATGTTACACATAATCCTTTATTTGGGGGAAATAAACACTATTTTAGTACAGTTATGCAAATCATTAGTATTTTAGTAGACTATGATTTAGTATGCGAGTTAAAATTCTGTAATGTGATGTGGTGGCTCCCAAAACATTACTGTCACTACCGAAAAAGTGCCGTTACGGCCGAAACATGGGATGTTTTTATCAAAAATAAAGTGTATTTAATGATCAACTAAGATGTTATGATAGTATTTGGGTTAATGTATTCAAACTAATGAATCATTAACTTTGAAATCAGTATGATAAACTTTTACAAAGAAAGATTTGATTCAAAATACCACAAATCTCATAAATTACACTTGAAATATTGTTAAGATTGTAGTTTTATTGATTTACCCGTGAAAACTTTTTAATAAAATAGCAAAAATATAAATGTACAAGGTAGATGTTAACAAAAACTTAATAGATCAATATCAAATTATATATTATTGTGTTTCGGTATTGACAAATTTGGGAGATATTCCAAAACTTTCTGAAAATACAATGTGACAATTAACGGTGCCTTGGATATTATACAATTTGCATACATAAAAAATAGCTGAAAAAGACTGAACCAATTCTGTAGAACGACCCATAAACTGAAAATAAATATAAAAACATATGTAATTTTTTAAATATATAAAATTAAGCAAATGTTATTTTTTTATTTCAAAGGAAACGTCAACTGAGAATTATGTTACTGTCACTTTAAACAAGTTCCTGATCTCTCCCCATCTCTCTCTCTCTCTCTCTCTAATGTGCCTGAAGATAACGGACTGCTGACTGAACCGAGTCATTTTGGCGATTCGGTTCATATATGAACGATTTGTTCCTTAAAACTATTTAGAAGTTTAACCTGGGTAACGAAATAAAGACGTTGTTAAGTTAAACTATTTAATCGTCATCATTGATAAGCATGAGTGTTTCTTATTATAAATGTTTGCGTTGTCAAATTGGTTCTCTGAGATGCCGATTGTGAAACGTGTTTCAAATGCTACTCTAATCTCAAAACTGTTGTCATGTATTGCGATACTTGTTCTTTTTTTGTTTCTATTTCAAACATATCGAACATTTTATTGTGTTCTACTCTGGTTCTACTACATCTACACCCAAAGAGACGTCTCGAGTGATCCATAACCGCTTTGCGAATCGACTCAATCGAATCGTTCAAAAGAACCGACTCACCTGAACACAAGGGCATCATCATCATCGGCTTTTTTTTGGTCACTAACCTCAACTTCTTCACAAGCGCGCCGCGGATGTCGCTTCTCTCTCACTCGAGGCTTTAGGTACATTTGTTTTTTTTTGTCTTTGTGTGTGTGTGTGTTTTTTTTTGTCTGCGAATATATCGTATCACACGCTCAGAGGATTTGTGCGCAGGTTCATTTAAGCCGTCTTCATTTAGCGATTTTTATCTCTACCTGTTTTCTAAATTCGACCCACATATGGACACACCGAGGGATAATTTCTGCTTTAAACCTCTCGACATGAGATGAAACCCAGAGGAGATGTTATATTTACTGAATAACGCAAAGGAGAGGACGCGCAATTTTGGCACATGAAGAATTTCGCATATGGACAGACGTCACACGCGCGGAATATAAAGAGGTTATGGTTTTTATTAACCTTTAACATCATTTCAAAATTGCCCAGAGAATTGTGAGCCATCTGCTTGAATTGATAATAATAAATGAACCGGCAATGCAGGAATGCTGATTCATATACTGTGCAATGGATTTTGGAACCATAAAGAAAAGGAAGTGTTAATATCAATATAGCAGAGATATATTTAAGCACATGATTGTGGCAAACAATGGCTGATATTGGCTAATATGCAGTTTATTATATAAAATAATCGTTTTTCTCTTGGCATTAGGGGTTAATGTTGGCATCTGTGTGTTTGGCATTATTTGTTAATTGGCATTAGTCGTTTAATTTAGAAGACAGGACACTTCAGATACCATAATCAGCTTAAGGTTTACAGCAGCTATTGCTGGTGGCACTTTTGAATTGTGCTTTGCTTTCTAGCCCCTAAGTGGCTTGCTATTATAGCAATTATTATAGTATTTCTGGAAATAATGGAAACCAATCACATGGATGATGGTTCCTCCGGCGAGGGCATTGAGTTGGAGACCATGCCTGGCTACATGGAGCTCATCACCAGAGCATCTTCAGTCATTTTCAGTGCCTTTAGAGACTGTGAAGACTGCGGACTGGAACTGTCCAGAAAAACCATGCTGGATCATGCCTACATAACCTGGACGGAGATTTTCCTGTTCTTCATGTGCGCGGTCATGTGGACGAAGGTGCGCAAGGGACTGGCCGTGTACATCTTTGAGGTAAACACACTGCAGAAGTCACAGTCAATGCATACACCACTGGTTACAGACTGATATCGACTAGGCCTAAACGAAGTGTTTCGGTATCAGTCACTGAAAAACGTTCAAGTTCAGTGGAGTGGCCTGTAAATATTTACTAAACACCAGGTTTGAAAGCATCATTGGCAACCTCGATGTCGTTTGCATCAGCATTTGTATATTAAAGGTCATTTGAGCATTTAGAGCGAGAGTGTGTTTCTGAGATGAGATGTTTGTGAAGTCGAGCATCACTACGACTGCTACCCATTTTAGTATTCTGAGAGCTGCTCACAAACAAACATCACTCGTTTGCTTTAGAGCTGTTGTTTTTCTGAACAGCAGTATAACACACGTTTTAACACTTGATGCATGAAGTTCACAAGTTATGGCTGTGAAAGTGGAAGTGTATTTTAAGAGGTGTTTGGTGGGTGCACTTTTTTCCGCTGTTAAACTAGAAAGACCTTTGGTTCGCTTCACACGGCCCAGTGAAATTAGCTTGAAACTCGCCATGTGAAGTTGCAATGTGCACGAGATGTTTTACATATTTTTTCTTTACTTTGCATTTTACCTTTTACCTTTTACATACAAAGATGGCTATGCAAACAGGCCACATTAACTATCAAGTTTCCCGGACATGAACTTTATCGAATTGCCTTGTTTCCTAGACTATGATGTACTGCATTTGCTGCTTATTTTCGGCTACGCTGATGTTTGCGGCGGACGTTGGTTTCACTTCCTGTCCTGAAACGTGTTTTTATGACTCTCGTGGGCTTTGCTGATGTGCTGCAATTACTGGGATCAATGCCGCCATGATTCATGGGCTCTTTGCATCCATGTTTGCTCTGGGCTGCGGTTCATTCCCCCTTCTGTTATGTCTTTTGTCTCGGCACGTGGAGAAACACTGACGGATGTCGTGGGGCAGCTGCCGTGAGGTTTATACGGAAATATGTGACGCGTCAGGACCTCGTCTGGCTTGTAACCTATGAGTAAGGGAGTGCGAGGTCTTGGCAAAGAGTTGCAGCACTGCAGTTTGTGATTAAAAACAGGCATGACTTAGAGAATTAAGAGATAAGCTACAGTTAATCACTTATCAATGTGTCAGGCCTGAATATATTGTGCTTCTTTGCTAATAATATCCATCTCCATTAAAGAGGCTCTCTCCTTCTGTCGCAAGATTAAACCATTGCACGCTTGATGCAAAAAATGAATCAATGGGATGGGATTCTTGTGTGTTAGTTCTTCTTAAGCCTGGAACACACCAAGCTGACGGTCGGCCGTCGGGCAGTTTTCATGCGTTGGCCAACTAAGTTTTCTCGGTGTGACGTTGGTCCTCGTCGGCTATTTTTCAGCCGATTCGACATGTTGAATCACCGTCGGTCAGTCGGGCCATCTGATCTTTCTTATTGGCTGTTTAGCTAGCGAACCAGTTCACGAAACCCCGAAAGTTTACTTGATAAAGTTTTGAATATGGATATTTTTCTTACACAAACGTGTCGATTCGCTTCAGAAGGCATTTATTAACACCCCAGAGCCGTGTGGAGCAGTTATTTGACGGACAGATGCACTTTTTATGGACTTCAAAAACAGAGCAACTATGAATCCAATTCTAATGCTTGTATTAGCCTGAACTATTGTAATATAACTCCGATTTTATCCGTCTGAAAGAAGAATGTCATACACACCTAGGATGACTTGAGGGAGAGTAAATCATGGGCTAATTATCATTTTTGGGTGAACTATCCCTTTAAGTCCACGAGACCGCAGGGTGTCCCATTTGTCATTTTAGGTCTCAGAAGGGTTGATTTTACCATTGTACCCCTGCTGTTGGTAAATGCAATTTCCCCACTGCGGGACAAATAAAGGCTTACTAACTTACTTACTTAATGTTGTGAAATAATTGACCAATAGAGTGCTTTATGTACACAGAAGCTGCTGCGCGAGTCGCACAGCACTTCAGTGGGAGATATTAGTACCTAAACTAAACATTTCATATTTGACAGCTGCTTTAGGATAGCCTGACGTCGTCATACTCAATTCTAGCTCCTGCTCCGTTGGGCTGTGATTATGGGGCGTGTTTCAACTGAACCAGGAAAGACCTCAATTGGATAGACCTACAACCAATCAGAGCAACGGAGCGACGCATAACGTTAGTTGTCAAATGTCAACAGAACTCAACTGCACAGTGTTTCCAAGTCCGCGAGTTGTTTTCCATGTCCGCGGGTTGAAGTGACCCCGATTATGAGATATACAGACCCAGGAATGCGAATTTTAGCAGGCAGCCCTGCCAAAATAACACATTTTACCCCCCAAATGCCATTTTTTTTTTCAGAGAACCCCCCCAGAAAGCTATTGGGCTTGTTTTTGGCTAGTTTTGAGTAGCAATTGGGCGGGTTTTGTTGTAAAAACTTGGCAACCCGCACGCTGGAATAAGTAACGTTAGAAGAAAAAGATGAGTGTACATGATCTTTGCCGGTGTTGTAAAAAAATAATTTTTAGGATACACAGAGTACTTACCAACACCATCATCATTTCTGAGAGAAATAGTAAAGGTGAACGCATATACGAACAAGTTCTCCGTTTAGGATTAGAACAAATTCGACCCAAGCACCTTTGATGACGTGGCTGAATTACGCTACTGTTTATCATCTGTCCATCATCGTCTAAAGCCCGCCTTTTTATTTTTTTAGCCTTCAGAGATTTTTTTTAGATCAGAGATATCAACATTTTCTTGGGGGACCATGCCCCACAAATACCCCCCACCCCCATCCCCCAAATATCTCCAATTTGGGACCTCACAGGTGTTAAAACTCCTTAAGGCAGTTGCATGCTCAAAAGTTCTCGCGGTTTCTGGAAACCTGTTTGCTTTGACCTCATATCTGGAGTTAATGCATTTATGCTGTGAATGTGTTGCAGCCTGGGATATTTATATATAGGCCTACTTAATATTAAAATTGAAAATTCAGACAGTATATACTCATTGTATCTCTGCGCTTAGAAGATTTTGTTTTAAAAAAATACTAATTATTTCTGTGGTAGAAAACGTTGTGGCACCAAGATTGGGTTTGTTATTGCCCTAGGGCCCTACGTGTTCTTAATCCGGGCCTGGGTATACAGGGTAGCTCTTCCGGTTTCCCGCTTTGAATAACGAAAACCAGCCACCAGCTGGTACGGGAAGCTATTTGCTCTTACGCAGGCGCAGAACGGACGTGCTACTTGGCCGTCGGATGTCGAGCGTCGGCTCTGTGTGTCAGGACAACTTTCGTCGCTACTAGTTGGTCGGCGTTGGTTTGCTGTGTTCCTTGCTTTAGAGGAATAGTTCACCCAAATATGACCTGTGAATTTTATTGAAGGCTTTCAATGATATTCACTGATAATCTTCCCTTCCAGTGAGCTGTTAACCCCTGGAAGGATTGAGTCAGCGAGTTGAACTCAATCACCCGATAACTTTGTAAATGAACTGGATAAAGTTCTTCACACCAACCTTCAGAAGACATTGAATATAGTGTTCACATGGAGCCCGTTTGAAACCGTTCAGTACTGCAGGTTTAGTATACTGCACTTTGGCCACAAGATTGTCTCATGTCTTGCGAGATAATTTTTGACATAGCCTGCAGATTTTAAAGTGTTTTGTGGACTATGTCCTGCACTCAGGAACACACGCGTGTGGTACGTAACATGATCTCTCTACTTGCTTTTTAAACGAATCTCCATGATACCTAATAAACAATTTATGGCATCAGCTTTTAGTACTAATGAGGCCCATTCATTTTTAAAGTTCCCTTGCACTTTCACAATCTCCGACTCGATGGACGACTAGCACAAGGCCATCTGGCCAGTACTGTAAACCGTGTGTGTGTGTGTGTGTGTGTGGAAAAATCAAGGTGTTGATTGCGTGCTGGTTGGCCGAATGCATGTTTTGACCTTGGATGAGACTGTGATGAGCATCATCCACTGGACCAGAGGATATCATTTTCACTGAAATCAAAATGCCCAACAACATCATGTTCTGGCAAACAACTTCACCACTACGATTAACTTTGGCTGTCTGAACAGCTGCCAAAGGAATATCATGTCACGCTGTGTTTTCTGCAGACATTAACCTTTGAGTTCTTTAACAGCAGTTCGTACAGACAGAGGTCATCAGCTCTCTTAAGATAGTAAAGTTCACCAAGTTGACCAGTTCACATTCCTAACACATGCTGCACAAACATAATTACGACAACAGCAGGTCCATTGATTATTAGTTTACTTACCTGTTGAAAGATGTGAACCTAATTTTACAAATATGTAAAAATGGCACCATCATCAATAGATACATTTAATGAAAATTGACCTATCGGTAAGCCCCACCCACCTTAGTTACTGTTGCTAACTCGGACAAACAAAAAGAGTGGCTAACTGTCTTACAATGACAGCTGTCAGTGTGAAAACCTTATCACAAAATGTTTTTGGACCCTGTCCGATTGATGGCCAGACTTTACTGATAGTTCATGAAGTTTATTGCCTCCCTTTTCACTCCAAAAAATCACTGTAAGAGCTGAACAAGCAAAGCATAAGTAGTGCGCATTAACATCTCATTCACAAACTCTCTCCATTGCATTATCATTAACATACACATGCGTTACTAGTATTTTAACATGTCATCTTCCTGAGAACCAGAAAAAAAGGTTTTGTGAATTTAGATTTTTTTCCCCCGGTAATTATTGTTTGGAGCATAAAAAACAAATTGATATATTTTTTTTTAATTCCTATGTTATATGCTATATCCTCTGCTCTGTGGAGGACACCAGAACCCCTTTATTGAGAAAATTAAAAGACATGAATAGACAAACAATGTAATTTTTTTCCTTTTTTTCTTCACCAATAAATTTGTTTTTGTTTTTTAATTCAAACTTTGGATAAATATGATTCTCAATGTTACGAAAGATACAGGATAATTTGATATACCATTTTACTTTATGCAATATGTGTGTAAACGTGGCCAAAAATGCCATTCCCATTTTAGGCAATGCATCTATACCAGGGGTGCCCAACCTTTTTTTGAACAAAGATCTACGTTTAAATTTGTCAGTGTGCCGAGATCTACCCTGGCTGAATTCAGATTAGCGTACTAGCATACTACTCTTGCTATTCCTGCCATATATTTATATGAAATAGTATGAGTTGTATGTTAATATGCGATTTTGAATTCAGCCCCTAATTTTGTCGTTGTCAACGACGTTCAGTTATAAGTCACTTATAAGTAATTAGTTTAGTTTATTTTGTTTACAGGGGCTGTGCACATTAATCAACATTTTAACATGAATGTAAATATGCCAGAATTAGCCCAAAGGGCTATTTTTAATCTGCAGACCCTTGACAGAAATGTTAAAAAGTCAACCTAAAAACAAGAACAGAGCATCAAATATAACACACACACACACACACACACACACACACACACACACACACACACACACACACACACACACACACACACACACACACACACACAAGAGAAAAATGAGAGAGAGGAAAAAAAGAAACAGCAAAAATAGGAACAAAAATATCAAATAAAAGCACAGGTACATGATCCCACATGAAAAAACAAACAAAAAAATAAATTTATTAATTATTAGTTAATGATTAACTAATCATTTACAAAACATGACTATATTTTTTTTATAACTTATTAATCAGTGGTATGTTAACAATTTACACATGTGCTGTAAGTTATCTTTAAAAAATTGTAAATCTTGAAATAAATCAAAACAATAGTAGATGTTTGAGTTATTAGTTGATACACTATTTATCATTCATAAATCATTGAAGTATGTCAAAATTGTTTTAGTATCATCTCAGTAAACAATGGTTAATCTTGAACAAATGATGAACAAACCATTAGTAAATAATCATAAAATGTTAGCATATTACTTATCAATCATTTATGTAAATGTTTGTAAATTATTAGTTCATCATTAACTAATAACTTAAGTGACATAAATAATATTACGTTATTATAAGCAGGTTTTTTTTCATAAAGTAATGCTATTGGTCACCCTTTACGTCTGTCAGTGGATTTGACAAATATTTAACCAATGAAAAGCATTAAAAGAGCTTGTGTTACAAGTGGGACTTAAATATGCTATGGAGGGATATATAAAAGATTTTTAAATAAATATTGTGGGAGATTCATTTTGGAAGCGAGGGTTTACAGATCACAATGCAAGCGGGAGAAGCCTCTCGTTACGGTTGTCACGATAGCAGACAACAACATCCAGGATCCCCACAGGGTGAGATTAAATGACTCTACATTTAACCATTTCAATATGTAGAGGCACTAAAATGTAGACTTTTGTTTGTTTTTGACCTACTCTGTTAACGTTACATGACGTGAGAACAGTTAGCTATTTCGGTTTGTATGTTAGCAAGGTCTCACTAACTTTAAAGGGGTCATGAACTGGCTTTTAAAAAAAATTTATACTGTTGTCTGAGGTCAACTTATGACGTTTGCGTGGTTTTTACATTCAAAAACATCATAATGAATAAGTAATAGGCTATTTTTCTGCCCTGGTTTTGAGACTCTCTGAAGAAACGCTCAGTTTCTATGGGCGTGCCGCACTGAAGACTTGGAAGTAAACGCCCACGGCTAGGATTGGATAAGATGTGCATATTTAATGAGCTTCAGCTCCTCTCAGTACATGTGGGAATTGTTTTGAAAGCGTTTGGGGAAACGCTCACAGGACTCGCAAAATGTATTTTTCAAACAAACGCAATGATTCATCTCTCATCCACCCACGATTGATTGGAGTTATTTTTTTATTACTTGGCCTGCCCGATCAGTGAATATAACCGCAAACCATACACACACACACACGCAAGAAAGGAATGTTATTTCACTATTTAAGATTGATACGTTTTGGTAGCCCGTCTGAAAAACACATAGCCCCGGGACGTTGGGCTTTGCGAGCACTGGCCCATAACATTACAAGTCAGAGTCTGATCACAAATGAACCAATAACACCTTAAATAAAGGATTATCCAGTCAGTGGTCGATATATTCTGAGATCGAGCATTTTCTGGGCCTAGTGTCAATAAAAGCTTTTCTTTGACTAACAAGGAAGTTTTCGGCTCCAAAACTGGATGAACTTTTATATATCAAAGGCTCAAAGCAAAGTTGATTTCTCAATTCATCATCCCTTTAATCGCAACTTAATAAGCCCAGACACATCGTTTTACCAGTTGTGTAGTATAAACACCATCAACTTATGAGAGCTTCGGATTTTCCCATGTTTCTCTATGGCGCTTAAACCTAAAGATGTCCCACGTTCCCCGTGCGACTGATACTCAACTGCCATTGGCTCATCTGTGTTCAAGGGGAGGAGCTTACCGATAGGTCAATTGGAATAAAATGGTAGAACTTCAACAAACCTAATATTTACTACAAAATAAGCACTTATAATAATAATTAATTAATTAATTATAATAATTAATTTGTTACATTTATATAGTGCTTTTCTAGGCACTCAAAGCGCTTTACATAGAAGGGGGGAATCTCCTCAACCACCACCTGGATGTGCAGCATCCACCTGGATGATGCGACGGCAGCCATATTGCGCCAGTATGCCCACCACACACCAGCTGATTGGTGGAGAGGAGACAGAGTGATGAAGCCAATCGTATATGTATATGGGGATGATTAGGAGGCCATGATGGACAGGGGCCAATGGGCAAATTTGGCCAGGATGCCGGGGTTACACCCCTACTCTTTATCGAAGGACATCCTGGGATTTTTAATGACCACAGAGAGTCACTTATGGTAGTTGACCAAGCAGGAACTGCGATCGGCCAATGCAGACAGAGGATCTAACATCTATGGTGACCACCTGATAACATAAGGTGACCTTCAGAAATGTTCAGTCCAAGTACATTGACTGTGAAAGGCGATTAAAGCACTTGTTAGTTTATGCCCGCCCAGAGACCTGATGAATTGCACTGTGCCAAATGCAAGTGTTGATGTGTTTCTCAAATGTTTGGTTCTCGGAGTGGAAATTGCATGCCATTATCTGTAGGCATCGTCGTCTGCATCCTTCCTTCCTCTTTGCGCCGCCCTGTTTCAAGTTCTCTGATCTCACGATTAGATACATTAGCTTTATCTGAAATGACAGCAGAAAACGAAATAGTCATTCCAAGAACAATCCAAGCCTAAGGATATACAACTCAGCCCAACAGGGAGGAAGGGGGAGGCTGTTTGAGGGGGAAATGGGGACAAGAAGTGGCTCCATCTGGCTCTGTGGAGATGCTTTTATTACTTTTCTGACTCTTGAACCTCCAAAGAATGGGAAAAGGGGTGTAATTGGCTAAAACTATATTGGCATTCTTACTGAATGTCCTGATCTTTGTACGTTTTTTTTTTTTTAAGGAATATTTGTAATTGCTTATTCACATATGTTGTTCCAAACTCAAAAGAATCTTTAATAGAAGAACATTTAATACAGTATTTACTCTTTAACTTCTTAAAATGGCAAGTGAAAGTGACCATAAGTGATCCATACCAATACAACCGGCAAATGGGTTAAAAATTCTTTAACTATTTTGGGTGGAAACTCCTTTAAGTTGCGCTTTTAATACAATGCAGATCCAAAGAGAGCAACAAGGAAGGAAATTACACCATGTGAACAATTGCTGTTTACATACGTGGGAGAAGGGCTTGTTCTTTCACATTGTGTTTGTTGTCATTTGTCTTTGATTTATTTTACAAAACCACTTGCCATCCTCAAAATAGTTGCTATGGAAACTGCATGTTTAATTGACAGGTCGGCTCTTGTGCAAGACCCTAGAAAATGCGTTTCATGTGTCATCAGGTTCAGTTCAGCCCTCTCTTCTGCTTGCCATTCATATGCTGGGAAAGCAAGCAAAAGTAGTTTGCTGGCCCTGAATGGGTTGCAACGTGTTATCATAACAAGCATTCCCAGAGGAAACTTCTATTGCTCAGGAGTTGCTTTTCCAAAACTCAGTAGACTCATTGAGAGCTCAGTTGTGTTTAATTAGGCATCACAAGTTTCTGCAGCAATTTCTAAGGAGAAATGACAAGAGACACCAATTAAATACAGTAAAGGCCAATTTATACTTCTGCGTCGAGTGTACGCCGTAGGTTGTGTATTGCATGCATAGCCTACGACGTACCCTGACGTGCTCCTCTCCAAAAATGTAACAACACGTCAATTCTACACGGACTGCAAGCATTGTGATTGGTCTGCCAGAACCCCTCCCTCAGGTCAATAAATAAAAAAAAAAATCTGTGATAACAGTGTGTGTGTGTGTCCAGAAATGGGATGATAGTTTCATCCTTACATCTGCTATATAACACAATATTTTGTAGTCCAGAGACTCTTCATGTTAGTGAATAAATACATAGATCCGCTGAGTATAGTTTATTTATTTTCTCATTAAAACCAAAGATGTTAATCAATGATTGTATATCAAAAACAGGGACACTTTAGGGTGCATTTCAGTTTTGTGATTTCAACGGAATGAATAGTCTCCGCAATAGCAAACGATTGAAGCGTTTGTCTGTGCACGAGCCACCGATACTGAAAACAGCGGCCACGAGCACTCGGCATGATTTCACAAACGCTTTCCAGCACCAGATCACCTCTTATTTAACTCTACTAATCAACTAGAGATGCTTCATTTGTATTAGATACAACAACTCAAGCTGCAAGAACGGTCACTACTGCTGCTACTCCGACAATGTACACAACACAAGCTGCTTCTTCTTCGCCTTGATACTGTGGGTTACCATCAACATGCCTGTGGACACTGCCTCCTAGCGTCTGCATGTGGAATTGCACATTGACGCCGACAACAACACAGAAGTATAAATGAAAACCGACGCGTAACTTACGGTGTAGAGGATGCGGCGTAGGTCCGACGCAGAAATATAAATCAGCCTTTAGAGCTAGAAAACTGAAGTGGATAGCATAGCAAAAAAAATAATAGTTGACTAGAAGAGGCTTAGTCGGCTAAAATTGTATTAGTCGGTTAGAAAAAAAATCCACAGGAAGTGGCAAAGTCACGCAGTCTATGAGATCATTAACAACGGGATCTTGAGATAACTACAGTCTTGTCTGTCAGGAAATCCAAATGTTTGCCCATCATCCATCAACGTCAAATATAGGGTTGACGTTATAAATATAGGGTTGAAACCCATATAACCCCATGTGACCGGACCGAATAAGAATGCAGATTTCGGTGCCACTTAAATTCAAACATACTTTCGCGCTTTGGCTGGCGCTAAGCCAGAGACAGACAAGCTCAGCACTCATCACATATCACAACTATTCAGTGTTTTCAACTACATAATGTTTATTTTAGGTTTCAGACATTTAAATGCTCATAAGTACTAGCAAAAACACACACACTGATGTCTATGGTTGCGGCAAAAACAATCCTTTCAGACTTCAGACGTGTTTTATTCATATCAGATACACATTATATAGTAAGTATATAGTTTACTCTATTCTTCACCCAGTTCAGCGGTCACTTACTTTCATGTATTTTGTGAGAAGAGGATGAATATATGTGGTGTAAATCCGACAGATCCGATTCTCTGAGGCGCAAACTAACATAGCAGCACCCATCGCGCATTATGGATCAACTAACATACATTCACTCACACATATTTGGAAATCAGAATATCAGATAGTTCATGAAATAGTTAGCAAGTTTGTGAATATTTTGAATAAAAAAGAAAAACCGATACAGCTGAGCTGTCATACAGCACTATTGTGGCAGCTGCGCCATGTGAGAAGCGACGCATTCTAAAATATTCAGCCAGAGAATATGGTCATATTTCAAAATAAAGCTGAACCTTGAAGCTGGTTTGTAGCATACCAAGAATACCAGCAACTTTGCTGTTATTAGTACTGTAACTGTTATTTTTAGTGTTTAGGCCTATTGTAGTTGGGTTAGGTGGCTTAGGTTTTACAGTGAATTTGTTAAGTAAATTGTGTTTTGTATGTATTTATATTTATATATTATAAGTATACCTTAAACTTTTAATAAATTGATCAATTTTAATAATTTATTTTCAATAAAAAGCCATTCTTTAATGTCATCCACCGTTGTTTTCTGTCGGTGTCGGTTCAGCGACGAAATCACAAAACAAAATGCAAACGTGTCCATGGTCTTATTATACAATCATTGATGAACATCTTTGATTTTAATGAAGAAAAACTATATGAGGGCGGATTAGAACCCGGAACCTTTGACACGGTTGACAAAAATTCTACCCACAGACCACTGGGGAATTCACAAGTTAATTGCGGATCTATGCATTTATTCACTCATGCGAAGAATCTCGGGACTAATAATATATTTGACGCAAATTCATGCAAATATTGTTTACAAATAGTTCCAAAAAAGATTATTTCCCAACTAGAATTAGACCTAGAATTTCGTTCACTGTTCCATTTGACCCGGTTACGGCCTTGCTTTGAATTAGTCTATTATTTAAAATAAAAATCATTCATTATTTCATATTACATGTTTTAATTTCTATAGGCTATATTAACCTATAACAAGTTTTTTTTTCTCCATTATGTCACCTGATGGAGTTTTGGTTCCTTGCCACCGTTGCCTCTGCCACCTTTGGATTTGTCAGTTGGGGACACTAAATATTCAACTAAATTACTGATCAGCCCGCATTGACACTATAGCCGAATCAAATTCTGGTGCATTATTTTCCTGTTTAACACTGTGAAGCTCCTTTGAAACAATCGGCATTGTAAAAAGCTCTATATAAATAAAGGTGACTTGACTTTAAGTTTTCGGGGAACCATCCAGGTGGTTAGTTGGCTAGAACTACGGGTGCGAAAACCCCTGTAATTAAAATGTGTCCTTGCTATTTTTTTCCGACACATTCATAATCATTACTTTTGCCGGTTCTTTGCGGCAAGCCCTATGTGTGCGCTTCAGCCCCCAGTATATATTTAAGTAATTAAATTCATGCAAACGTGCGATTAGCCGACTAACTGCATAAATGAATGGCTAGTCGAATAAAAAAATCTTTAGTCGGAGGCGGCCCTACTAAAATTAGTTGGTTATACTGAGTCATATTGAAGATCATATCTGTATCTGTAAATGTGATTGCACTGCAAGAGTCAATCTGTCTCCATTAAACTTCTAGAAGAAGCAACTGGGATGTTAGAGATCTCATTTGTCTCGCCTACACTTTTATTTGATTAATGTGTGGCCATTAGAGCGCAAAGCGATGTGAGGCTGCTTAGCTGAGAAAGGATGTGTGTGCTCTCTATCACAACCACGTGCTGCAGCAACCAGCATCAGTCAGCCTGAACCTCGGGCCTCAGCTAGAGGTGGTGATGATAGAGGAACGGGGGTGGGGCAGTTTGGTGACAGCTGGCCTCTATAAATAACCCCAGCGGGTGGAGGCTTAGAGCAGAATCCACGTGGTGGATATTCTGCGGTGCGCGCCACATTGTGTCTTGACCAATCACAGGCAACCATGAGACTACGAGCACAAAAGTGTGGTCAAATGATGCCAATGTACAGTATATGCCTAGCTTTAGTGGCCTATTTTTTATCCTATTGAGCAGAAGGGAGAGTGGTAACAGCAAGTGGAGGTGATGCTTGTGAATAGATGAATGATTAAGATGAGCCTTTAGCATCTTCAGTTACCGTGACATTCGGCTTTTGTGTCCACACAAGCAGGATAGTCTGTCATGGGAGAGATAAGGTGAAGGCATGTGAGCACACATCAACATACGAAGAAACTACCCAAGTTTAGCAAAGATGAAATAAGACTTCAGCTTTAGGCTATTACCGTCAATGGGTCAATTGAGTCATCTGATGTCATGACTCATCTTTTACAAGAAATCACAAAGGCAGAAGAACCTGGGAAGACAATTAGATTTTTTTAGCAAATTAAATGCACAAATGAATTTACTGTTACAGGTGTGTACAACATGGTAAATTACCTTGTAGCATTGTGTAGCATCATTGATCCTCTGCCATTCAGTTGCTAGAAGTCTTTTGTTGACGAATGAACACCTGCTATGCAAATGCTAGCATTGCAATGTCATTCTTTCCTCTTGTCTTCCACAGCCTTTTGGACGATGGTGTTGTATCCCATCAAAAGATGTCTCCAAGATGCCGGAGAGCGCGTGGAAGCTGGTCTTCTACACAATGTCGTGGTCATACAGCAGCTACCTTTTGTTTTTCACTAGTTATTCCTTCTTTCAAAACCCTCCGTCTGTGTTTTACGGTAAGCTTTAAAGCCGACTCATGTTCTGTTTTTGCAAATAAGTATTTGATTAAACCCTGTCGGGCCTGAATAACTATACCCTTGACTTTTAAAAAAAGTTAAAGTAAACAGATTACACACTACTTTTGGTTTCAGATGGTACAAAATACAATACTTAAAAAATGCGTGTTCAGGATCCTTGAAAGTCCCAGGAAAGCTTTCGAGAAAGGCCACTTTCTCTGTTGTCACTGTTAAATGTTTAACGACTTAAAATCAGAGTAAACATCAATATGAATGATTAAACATTAAAGGTCATAAGTTGCTATCATCTGTTAATGCTCCTTATCAATATAATGGCAGTTATTGTGAAGTCCCATTTTCACATCAGGCCACTGATCACCATTTACACTCCAATTGGTAGTTGGTGTATCATGTCACTACTCATTTGCATAAACAATACGATACTACTTTATTAATCCCAATAAAGATTGTCACAACGCCAAAGATTGTTGTTGACGGAAACCATCAACCTTCATAGAAAATGAATGGTATCTTGCTGCAACGTGAACATCCCTTGAGAGCAACACAAACAGCTTTAATCTATACTATATCAGCAGAAACCATCAATTTAATGAGGCCAATGTTCAACATTTTGTCAGCAAGTCAAGGTCATTACTATCTAATGTTGTTATTTTTATGGTTGTGGAGTCTCACTGGTTTTTTTCTGTCTTTTCGGGTTTAGACTGGAAGAGTGGGATGTCAGTACCCCTCGATATTGCGATAGCTTACCTTATCCAGGGCAGCTTCTACGGCCATTCCATATATGCCACGGTCTACATGGACGCATGGAGAAAGGACTCCCTTGTCATGGTGGTGCATCACTTCATCACACTGGCCCTGATAACATTCTCCTATGCCTTTAGGTCAGGGCAATTTACGTTTCATTTTATTTTCCATAGTATATAATAAGAACTTGCATCTTAAAGAATAAATGATACGAAGAATTAACTCAAATGATATGCCACTAAAAGCCACCGTTCATTAACCACTCATTCCTGTTTTTGAACATATCGTCCTCAGATACCACAACATTGGCATTCTCGTCCTCTTTCTTCATGACATCAATGACATTCAGTTGGAATTCACCAAGGTCAACGTTTATTTCAAGATCCGGGGAGGGAAAGAGCACTTCATCAATGATGTCCTGTCCAACATGGGTGCCGTTAGCTTTAGCATCACATGGTGAGGCTTGCTTGTTGAACAAGAAACCAGAAGCTTTGTTATTGATGCAAACATGACACAGCATGAATACAAACTTATACAAGGTTTAAAGTGATTTGCACAAGTAGACATGCATCCTTCGTTGGCCATGGAACAATATTCCAATTGAGTGATCACTACCCTCTGATTTTGCTCAGACAACTTTTTCTAAGAATGTGTTCACACTTGGCATGTTTGGTTTGATTAAAACAATCTCTGGTGCGATTGCTCTGTTAGTGCGGTTCATTTGACCATACGCTGCCATCTGAACCCTGGTGAGCACCAAACAAGTGGACCGAGACCACTGAGAAGATGGGTCTCGGTCCGCTTCCAAATGAACTCAGGTGCGGTTCAAATTATGTATGAAAGCAACACGGACCAATGATATAGAAAAACAGGAAGTTGAGACCCTAAAAAGACATACCTGTTTTTTCTCGTCATAATCGTGATGTTGCCCATCAGAGTTCGGTATAGGCATCAGAACCGCTTCAGACGCCTAGTCTGACTGTGTGACGGAGGGATTCCTGCCGCTGTTTAGACTCTTTTACACATTTTATAAGCTCTTTTCATGAGTTCTCAGCTGGTCAAAATACCATCATATGAAGCTACGCACACACAACGAGCGCGTTTATCCCAGCACACAGCATCGTTTTGGATGTTCGGTAAGTTCTGTCTCAAAATAGGCAATATGTCATAAAAGACAAATCAGATTGTGAACATATCCCTACGACCTTAGGTTCAGTGATAGAAATGCCTATGTGAAGGCTAAGTGGACCAGGACTAAAATTTTTTGGTATGGACCAAACAAACCAAGTAAACCGAACTACAAGTGTGAACGCACCCTAAAGTAATTTCTGGACCTAAACTATGGAGCAAGATAGATCTCCAGGAGCAGGATTGAGTACCCTTGGTTTAAGGTTGGGAAAGGATGATAGGAATGCTGTGCAAAAACAAAGGATGTTCATCTTGGAACATGTCCTACTTGGTTAAATTAAATGACCCATATAAGGGTCTACAGCAGGGATAGGCAACTCTGACCCTTGAGTCCACGGTTCTGCAGAGTTTGGAAAAATGTTAAGGATTACTTAGACATTACTGGCAGGTGTTTGATTAGGGTTAGAGTTATGCTCTGCAGGACAGTGGCCCCCAAGGGCCAGATTTTCCCTCTGCTCCACAGAATCCCTTGTACGTGTACTTAGCACTTTTGTAATGGATTGTTTGTGTTGTCCTAGCCTTTATCCAGTGTCCAGAGTAGGGCTGGGTATCGTTCCAAATTTTTTATACCGATACCATGACTTCGATACCGGTTCCTGAACGATAAATTATTCGATACCAATTTAATTAAGGGTACTGGGGAGCGGAATATATGCCTCACGCTCAAGTGCACGCATAAAGTAGTCTATATGCTGAGTTTCGTTTTATTTATGTGATGCTGCAGTTCATCTTGCAGTTGAATACGATGGTGATGGTGGTCCAGTGGGTTAAACCACTGAACTGATATGCAGATCCCAGCGGTCACCACCAGTGTGTCCTTGAGCAAGGCACTTTACTCCATGTTGCTCCAGGGGGATTGTCCCTGTAATAAGGGCACTGTAAATCGCTTTGGATAAAAGTGTCTGCCAAATGCATAAATGTAAATGAATACGGAGCAACTTTCTGCTCTTAAGTTTAAGCTATTCCTTGCACTGTCAAGTGCTTCAGATTTGTCATGTTGCTGGTCTTGGCAGCAATTATCTTGTTGTGAATATTGCATTGTGTGCTGTTGGCATCGAGCCTGGTGAAATTAAGCCATACTTATGATCTTTTCCACATCTTTTATATCTATGTGGATTGGGACACTTACCCCTATTTACACTGCACACGTCTGCGGCGCATCACGGCTCCGACAAGGTTTTGTTCCGTCAGATGCATTGACTAGAGTGGCCATGTCAGAGCCGTAATGCTCTAGGTGTAACAACCGTAAACTAGTGCTTTTCCGCCACAGCTAATCATGCTGCATGCTTATTGGCTCACTGACGTTGACAAGATTAACCCCTTAGGTATCGAAATTTGCTATCGAACAACAAAACCTTTTATGATACTCGATGGCATCGAGGAAATTCGGTTGGTGCCTAAAAAGTATCAAACTCGATACCCAGCCCTAGTCTAGAGGATGCTCGAAAGATGTAGTTTGATTCATCTAGTTTGTTCTTGCCATTTGTGCAGGTTTTGGTTCCGTTTGTACTGGTTCCCCCTTAAAGTTCTGTGGGCCTCCTGCGTCACCAGCCTCCAGTCAGTTCCCAACATCCCTTTCTACTTCTTCTTCAACACACTCCTGTTTGCCCTGCTCCTCATGAATATCTATTGGTTCCTGGTAAGAATGGGTAGTTTCAGAACACTTGTGGCAGTATAGTAGAGCTCAGTGCTAGTAACCCGAAGGTTGCCTGCTTGAGTAACAAGTTCACCATGAGCAATTATCATGGTGCCCTTGAGCAAGTAGTGTTTCCCAACCCTGGTACTGGAGTGTGCCTAACCGTGCACATTTTGGATGCCTCCAAATCAAACACACCCGCTTTGACAGTCAAGATTCTGAGACCTTGAACGGGTGTCAGATAAGGGAGGCATCCAATATGTGTCCTGTTGGGGTTCCTCCAGGATTAGAGACCACTGCTCTAGAGGGATTCTCCCAGAAATAAGTGTACTTTAAGTTGCTTAAGATAAAATGTTCTACTCAAAACGAGTAGAATTATCAGTGTTAATCAGTATTACCCTGTTATCAGTGGTATCAGTTCATGTTAGCTAGCTATCTAGCAGATACTTTATCCCAAGCATCTTGTAATACACTTACAATTTGGACAGTGCACACTACCTTGACAGATCCCATTAACTGTCCACTTGAATTTTAACCTACAAAGTAACTTCGGGTAACTAGCCGAGAACCTACCGCAATTTACCCCCCTTCAAGTATGCTATGAAAAATCTCTGTAAATGTCAGACGTTTTGGTCTCTGTGCAGTTCATCGTGCTGTTTGTGGCGAAGGTCCTGACGGGCCAGATGAAGGAAGTAAACGATGTCCGGGAGTACGAGGAAGATGACCTAAAGGAAAGAACAGACACTAATGATCAGTCGTCTACTGAAGGGTAAGTGGAGAGATGCAGCAGTCTGTGGTTAGTTCAGGTATACAGCATGTGTGTGTCATAAAGAGGAAGTTGTGTGGTTGACTAGCAGAATTGAGAGAGTTTACTACCTTAAAACATTGGTCCTTCAAAGTCCCCTTGGGAAGTTTCTACTTGCGAGTTGGAAAGGCGCAGTTAAATTTTGTTTGGGTCATTCCTACTGGTGATTATAATTATTGAGAACGTAACTTGAAGGCAAGCATATTAATTTTCTGTCAAAAATGTAGTTTTGCTTTACCAAAAATTATAAAGCTAACTACTACAGAAGAGTATGGCTATATTCTACACTTGATTTCTGCTTAACCTGGGCTCCAGTCCTTGAAATGTTTCACCGTTGGGCTCTAGATATTCTAACCACATGGTAAGGTAGCATTGTGCCTCACGCCTGTTGACATCAATAGCTTTAGGTTTAGGGTAACGCAATCTGAGATCACAGACTGTGGCAGTCTGTTTCAACCTGATCTGTGAAGAGTGGCGATTGGATGTGACTAGCGTCATGGCATTGCTCCTGTCCTTATCTCTCTGACCTTGAAGTGATATCTGACCATGCCACATGCATCCTGTGATCACCTCTTTCTAGCCTGACTCTGTGCTTTTTATACGTCTTGCTTCCTCTTAGGAAACATGTGCAGAATGGGACCAGCAAGAAGAAACATCAATAGTGTCTAGGTGCTGCCACCTGCAGGCACTTACCCATGACTGCGAGGTACTCGCATGACCTAGTTTTATTCTAACCTCAGACGGCCAAGGTGCTTGGACGGTCATACAGAGAATAAGAAACAAATCAACCATCGTCTCTATTGTTTTTTTTAAATCACTGTTATTGTAATATAATCATAGCACTGTGAATGTTATTAGTTATCTGTCTCATATATTGCTTTTTTTTTAAAAGTTAAATGGGTATTTTTCTATGGCAGGAGTGACTAGGATATCTCTGGAAATGACATGCAATACCATGCATTTAGTAGAACAGAGGAACACGTGATAATCAGGTTTTGCGGTCGACAGTTTGATTAGATTTAGAACCTTTTTGTTTTTCTGGTGTATTTTAATTCCCGGAGTGAAGGCATTAAAAGGGTTTGTACGTATCTTGTTGTAGTGAGTACTAGTGGAGTGGTTCTCAAATGGTCGGTCGAAGATCTGTTCTGAAAAGCAGAATTCATATGTTAGTGCAAATAATACAATACAATTAACCAGGAAATCATGCGTAGTTAGGGCAGTAAAATAAATGGAAATTCTTACCATATCTTTTGTTGTTGGCATCAACGCTCAGGCTGGACATCCAATCACACTCAATGGTTTTGTCACAAATTTATGTTCATTATTAGCAAATCAAATTAGACATGCCAACCTCTTAAAAACCATAAACAAAAAAACGACCAGACTACAATAGATATTGGTCCATTTGCAACAAAGATAAAGAGTTTGTGCTTACTTAATTCATACAGTTTAAAGTGACTGCTTAAAAGAGGAAAAATATCTGACAATGCTGTCAGAAAGAAAAAAAAAATGTAGTAAAAAACGAAGGCCCTATTGTAATTGCTCAGTCTATTATTCTTCGTCTCCGAAATTAATCGCATTTTTGAGGGCCTAAACATGCTAGAAAACGCATGAAACTTTGCACACATTTTCAGAAGTGGTGATATGGGTTTCAGAATTAGGTGTTGCAAAATGGCTCCACAGCGCCACCTAGAACATTTCAATTAAGTGCCGTTCGCACTACATTTCACGTACAGGTATGAAATTCGGTAGACACATGTAACAGCCCAATACCTATAAAAAAGTCCCTGGAAGCTAAATCTGAAAACCAACAGGAAGTGAGATGTTTAGAATTGTATTAGTTTTTGCCATTTCCGAGCCTCATACTTTAACAAACCTCCTACAGTTTTTATCGGATCATCATCAAATTTGGCAGGTTTAATCTAAATGCCTTTGTGATGTTAAATTACGAAGATCTTGAGTTTTCGCTGAAGGGCGTGTCCGTGGCGGCCTGACAAAATCTAATGTTTCGCCATGAAACCGATATTTGTTGTATCTCAGGCATACAATGTCCAACCTGCCCCAAACTTCACATGTTTGATAAGAGTCCTGACCTCAAGACATCTACGTGGCAATATTCAGTTAGTCATAGCGCCACCTGTTGACAGCTTTAATTTAGTTTATTTTTCTGACCCCGCTGGCAGATATTTTTAGTTTCAAGTAAAAACTCAATTAATTTTGACACACGGCTTATTCCTGGTTTCACAGACGGGGCTTAAGCCAAGTCTCAGACTAAAATGCATGTTTGAGCTGTTTTAACTGAAAGATAATATCTTAAAATAAGTCTGTGTCATTGTTTTGTCTCAAGATGCCCACCAAGTTTTTTTCCTAAGGCATGTTTATAAAAGCAACTTAAATGCCCTAATTGAAATTAGGCCTAATCCTGGCTTAATCTAAACCCTGTCTGTGAAACCGGGAACAGACAAAAATTATGTCCTGAAGCAGAACCAGTTGAGAACCACTGAACTAGTACATCGTTTGCCTTGTTTTTTTTTTTTTAACAAACAAAACAAAAATCAGCCTGATCTCCATCAATCAAAATCATGTTTGTACAGTATTACCGTGTTTGAATGTAAATGACTGAAAGGGAATCGCTTTCAATGTTTGGATTACAAAAAAACTGCTTGCATTTTTTTCCCAGCGAGAATCCGTTGCGTCATCGAAGCTTCAAATTGACAAAAAAATCAGATGATATCGTGTTTATTTGATATGAATAGGGATAACTCAATGGAAACAATGGTTAATCGTGGATGCTTATTCAGTCCGTTACAATGGAGAAACATTTACTGGCTACACAAATTAAAGTATTTAAACGTAGATGTCGCATTCAGGAACGCATGACATTTGAGAATACGCTTTTACGAAGATGAAACTGTCGTGTTGATCACTCCAAAAAAAAACTATTGCAATACTTGAAAAGTTTATTTGCCTGCTGTATCAAAAGTTGTGTACAAAGCTTAATCTCCGCGTTCAGGTGGAATATAGTGCACGAATGCTGACGAGGTCTGCACGTCGCTGTGGTCATGTGACATGTCTTCCGTTCGTAATGCTAGCTTGAGCTAGCCGTTTATGATTTGGGGTGTTTTAAGCGTTCTTAAAGAGATAGTTCACCCAAAACACAGGCACAGTTTGTTTGTTTTTTGTTGAAATATTCTTTGAAGCTGCTGTTGTTTTGTGATATCTGAGTTTCTCCTGTGTACACATTAATTATTTATACAGCCGACGTCTACAATGGTACTCTTGAAGGAGCGTCAGTCTCCACTTTTCTTGCCCGGCATTGTTAAATCACTGGGGGGACAAAAAAATTCAACATGCAGTTCTGGCTAGTAATCCTCATTCTGTGAAACATTTCTGCCTAAAACATTCAGCAAAGAGAGTCCCTCATGCTGCACATGCGCAAATGTTTCCCACAAAAACTCGGGTTACCAGCTAGCAACAACCTCCATTGATCCTTCATGAACAATGTCCTCTAGAAGTTCTGGGTCGTTTGTTATTAATTTCCATTCAAAACGCTGTTCAGTCAGAATGCTAGTGTGGAGAGCGTAAATAATTATGACTTTGAGAATATACTTAAAATATGTTAATTCTCTTGAGAAGTGCCAAAAATAAAACCTCTGGTGAGTGTGACGGCAAAGCAACTTTAGATTTGAGGTGTGTTTGCCTGGGGTATTTTGTAATGTTATTTAATTCAAATTGCACTGTAATTTCTTACTACTGTTTATTTTTTTTCCTGTATGAAACATTTTTTGAAAAAAAGTGGTTACTAGGGGATTTATACGGATTAATTAAGTTATTTTGTTTGTTTTAACATTTTTCTTGGACCATTTATTCACTCTTTTCCTTGATTTTGATCTGACCACAAGGAGTGACAGGTATTTTGAACAATTTCAGTTTGAATTGAAACAAGTTGTCGTGTCATGTTTTTCCATTTAATAAAAACCAATAGAAACCCACTGCAAAGTGTTCTTCATTCAACAAATGCCTTTATTTTTTTCTTCTTCATCCTCTTCCTTAAGAATCAAGTTTATGTACCTCTGATTTGAAAAGTTAAATCAAGTTTGGAGAACAAAAAGAAAAACGTAATCAGTGCATGTCGAAGCGTATCAGCTTCCATAAATAACACCACATTTGTACCACACTGCTTCCTGATAAATAGGGAGAAGCAGAACTGGACTTGGGATGTCAAAACGACAGGTGGAATCAGGATGCAAGAACGAAATGGGAGTTATGAACGTCTTGAATCATGGAGTTAACTCGTTTGAGGAAAACATGAAATGCCAAACGGTTTCCAAACGTCACAATATCGACATAATACTCGCTCTGAAGAGAATCAGCCGTTTGAGTTGTGTTAACAGACTTTACTCAACTCAACCAGCAACAATTTTGGCCCACTTTATAGTAGCTGCCAGTGAAGAATAACGACATGATGGGGGGCTTTCTGGAAACCGCTTGAAAGTACAATCCGCAATTGACGCAAGAAGCGCACAGTTCATGATGACAATTAAAGGAACACGCCACTATTTTTGAAAATAGGCTCATATTCCGTCTCCCCTAGAGTTAAACAGTCGAGTTTTACCGTTTTCGAATCCATTCAGCCGATCTCCGGGTCTGGCGGTAGCACTTTTAGCATAGCTTAGCATAGATCATTGAATCTGATTAGACCGTTAGCATCTCGCTCAAAATTGACCAAAGAGTTGATATTTTTTTCCTATTTAAAACTTGACTCTTCTGTAGTTACATCGTGTACTAAGACCGACGGAAAATTAAAAGTTGTGATTTTCTGGGCCGATATGGCAAGGAACTATTCTCTCATTCCTGCGTAATAATCAAGAGCTTTGAGCCGTACCATGAGTGCAGCGGCGCAATGATATTACTGAAAATAGTCCCCAGCGTTCTCCCTGTGTAAGCAGGTTTCCACGTTGGTTGTGTTGACGGAAGTTAGCCTATTTCCAAAACTCTTTGGTCATTTGAGCGAGATGCTAACGGTCTAATCAGATTCAATCATCTATGCTAAGCTATGCTAAAAGTGCTACCGCCAGACCCGGAGATCGGCTGAATGGATTCGGTAGAAAATGAGCATATTTTCAAAAATAGTGGTGTGTTCCTATAAACAACCGCAACACACCGACACCGACACTTACATGATTGTGATATTAAATGAACTCCGTTTGAATGATTACGGACTGTATTTTTAGGGACGCTGAACGTCGAGACCAGGAAGACATGAAAGGCTAGCGGAGATGTAGTGGATGAAACACTTGGCATTGAAATTAATGTTCTTTCTCATAAAAGCACTCAATCAATCAAACAAACTCGTGTGATATAAAGAAATCAAACACACTCTTGGCTCTGCTGTGAGACCCGGGCGGCCTCTCGTGTTTCCGCTGCGAGGAGAGACGCGCGGCCACAGGTTAGTGCTGTTTGACCCGAGGAGCCGTGACTCTGCGCAGGAAACCGTACAGAAGTCCAAAATTCTGCAGGAAAACAAGAATTAAAATGGTTTTGTTATTACGGTGATGACAAATATATATAAATATATGATATATTGTAATGACAAATATATATGGTGATTACAAATATGAATAAATACACTGCAGGTCAAAAACGGAAGAAGTCTCTTGGGCTCACCAAGGCTGCATTTAAAAAAAAAAAACTGAAATATTATTAAAATGTAACACTTTTCTGTGTGATTATATAGTAAAGTGTAATTTATTCCCGTGATCAAAGCTGAATTTATCATCATTACTCCAGTCTTCAGTGTCACATGATCCTTCAGAAATCACTCTCATATGATGATTTAATGCTAAACAAACATTTATGATTATTATCAGTGTTGAATTTTTTTTTTTTCAGGATTCTTTGATGAATATAAAGTTCAAAAGAACAGCATTTTTAATTTAATGCATCCTTTCTGAATCGTACTGACCTAAAACTTTTGAACGGTAGTACAATGTTGCAAAAGCTTTCCATTTCATTTTTTGTATCTTTAATAAAATAAATGCAGCCTTGGTGAGCATAAGATAGCTTCTAAAAACATTAAAATTCATACAGATCAAAAACTTTGGAACGTTAGTGTATATATTACATATCGGTAATGACAAATATGTATAAATATATTGTATTTGGTTATTACGATAATGATAAATATATGTATTTTTTTCCAGGGTTATTATAGTTAACCAAAACTAAAACCATAAAACATATTTCCATTCCTTGAAATAAATAAATGAAATGAAATAAAAGAAAATATATATAATAAATACAAATTATATTATATTAAAATTGATGTACCGAAAAAACTAAAATAATAAAATAAGAAAAACTGTAGACATTTTAAAAAAAACTAATACAAATTTGAAAAAGAGCAAAATTACTAAGACTAACAAAAAAAAAATGAAGAAATTATTTAAATTCTAAATATTAATAAAAACTATAATCGTATCTCAATAATACTAAAATAACATTAATATATTACAAACATACATTTATACCATCAAGGTAATGAGAATATGTTGTGAAAATGTGCTCAACTGTCTTGAAAATATATTTACATACACACACATATATAGA
Organism: Gobio occitaniae; assembly: GCA_033150135.1. Taxonomy (NCBI): domain Eukaryota; kingdom Metazoa; phylum Chordata; class Actinopteri; order Cypriniformes; family Gobionidae; genus Gobio; species Gobio occitaniae. Next base: position 444,165 of record JARQWZ010000549.1, on the reverse strand, counting down.
TTTATTAATATATTAGTTCTATAATATTATAACAACATAATCAAAATAAATCTGACAAAAAAATATATATATATATAAAATATATATTTTGCTTTTGATTTTGGGAAGAAATGTGAAAAACAAAACTGAATTAAGATTTCAATATAAAATATTCTAAATATTAATAAAAACCATAATTGTATCTCAATGATACTAAAATAACTGATATATTACAAATATATATTCCATCACAGTTATGTAAAAAAAATTCTGATATATATTATATATAATGTATATATAATTCCTATAACATTCATAATGTATAATAATAATAATATTTATTATATATAATAGTGCTGGGTAAAAATGAATCGCATCCAAAATACAAGTGTGTTCACATAATATGTGTGTGTGTACTGTGTATAATTATTATGTATGTATATATATATATATATATATATATATATATATATATATATATATATATATATATATATATATATATATATATATATATATATATATATATATATATATATATATATATATATATATATATATAAAAATACACACACATGCATGTATATATTTTCAAGAAAAATGTTATATTTGTATAAAAAAATTATATTTATATACAAGATCAATTATTTATACAGTATATACATGCAAATATTACTGAAATCTATACATGCATGAGTGTATTTCTTTATACATAATAATTATACACAGTACACACATTTATTATGTAAAGATATACTATATAACCATATATATTACTAATGATAATATATATATTACAAACTTTTATTTTGGATGTGATTAATTTTTACCCAGCACTATTATATATATATGTATATTAGTAAAGATAAAACTGTCTAAAAATATTGTTAAAAATGTTTGTTTTTGGGGTGAAATGTGACCTGGGGCCTATACCATGAAGCCAGTTTAGCTGGCTAGCCAGATATGTTTAAGCTTAGTTTGTGCCAATCCTGGGTTTTTGGCACCATTAAAGTGGTTTGGCTTTTAGCCGTGTTCATCTCCATAGTAACTTACCCTCCATGGCTAACCTGCTCCAGGGCAGGTTATGTTCTGGATAAGAGATCTCAAACTGAAATTGGACCAATCAGCTGTGAGCAAAGTGACACACCTCTGATGCAATGAAGTCACTCCCCCTGTTTCTACTCCAAATTAAAGGTCACTATAGCAAATGGTTTTTAAAAGACTAAAGCGTCTGGCTTTTAACAATGCTTATTTATAATAATAATAATTTTGAATGACTTAGATATCATTTAAGTAATTATTATACCCGTAATCAATTACACATGTATAATTTTAGTTAATCAATCATTATTAGGCACATAGTTAAAATTAATATAAATAGCCTATATAAAGGTCATACAAATAAGCTTTAAAATCAATAATTAAAGCTATACAAATGACTACATGTGAGTTTAAATGTTCAATTCTCTCTATATATCAACTAAACTAACTTCATAACTTTTACTTGCACTGACTAAGTAAGATTTTTCTTTAAGTTGTCCACTTTCATAGACAGCTCTTTTCTTCTTCCTGTGTACATTTGTTTAAATTCTTAATATTTTTCTATCATGTAATATTCTGCAGAAGAGAGAAATTAATTTCGCTGCTTCTCTCGTGAGAAGTAGATGTCAGTTTCACAGCGTGTGATTGGCTGTTCACTGCTGATGTCACAGCTAAACTCCTAAACTCAGGATCAAAGCCTGAGTTGACAGAGAAAGCTGATGATCAGCATCATGGGACCAACAAAGCCTGAATAGATTGGTTTGGTTTTGTCAACTCGAAACTAATCCTGTAACCCTGAGTTTGTTAAACTACCATCATGGTACAGGCCTCAGGACAATTATATAATGCATGTGAAGTACACACACACACACAAAAAAATCACTGTACGAAATGTTCAGAATACTAATCTTACCTGGACAGCCAAATACAGCACTCCAAGATAAGCTGCGATACAGGCGGCTAGCAGCAGGTCAAAGATCGCTGGTTTTACCCTGGATTGTGTCAAATGCAACAACATTATTCAAACAGCAATTTTAATATAGGGTTAAGATACATTTCACACTTGTGAAGCAGAACAGGGGTCAGTTATTAACCTCATAAATAGGATAATTATGATTTAATTATAAAGAATGTCAACTATATTCATTAATCAGGGTTCCTACACAATTTTCATTTAAAAATTCCATACTTTTCCAGACTCGAATTTCCAGACTTCCTACAGATTTTTCCGACCATATTTAACTTGTTCTGATAAATTGTTTTAAAATTCAACTGCTAACAAGTGTTACATTCTAAAGATTTAGTATTGGCGTTTTTGGCTTTTATTAGGATAGGAAATTAGCTAGACAGGAAGTAAGGTGGGAGAGAGAGGGGGGCGGGATTGGGAAAAGTCCATGAGGCAGGACTCGAACTCGGGTCTCCCGAAGCACAACAGCACTACATGGCGACGCACTTACCCACAATGCCATCGGCACCGACAAGTATGTAACACTCGGAGTCAAAACCTCTATGTAGGCTATCTAATATTTAGAAATCCTATATTAAAATATTGCCTTTTGTGACCTTAACGATCAAAATGCTAAATTAGTCACAATTTTTTTTAAAGGGTTATTAATTTACCCAAAAATTACCCAAAAATTTAATTTCTATTATTATTTACTTACCCTCATGTCATTCTAAACTAATAAGACTTTTGTTAATCTTGGAAATCTTGGACACATGAAGATAATTAAAGGATTAGTTCACCTCAAAATGAAAATGTCCTAATCATTTACTCACCCCAATGCCATCCAAAATGGCAACCAACTCAGTTGCTCAAAAACTTAATTTATCTTTCACTGAAGAAAGTAAGTCATGGATATCTTGGATGGCATTGAGGTGAGTAAATAATTAGGACATTTTCATTTTGGGGTGAACTAATCCTTTATAAAAGGGACTGAAATCTCTCAGATTTAAAATATTAAAAATGTTAATATAATAAAGTCTTATGGTTTTGAAAGACATGGGGGTGAATAAATTACAAATTTTCATTTTGGGTGTACTATTCCTTTAAGAACTCCACCATCGACTCTGTTTTATCCTCAAACCCAACTTGCTTTCTCAAACTACAAAGTGCTGTGTTAACCACTGTTGAACTGTGAAGAGGAAGGAACACACAGGTCTGACCTTTACTGCCATAGCTAGGCTACACGTTTTTCATTCATTGAAAAAAAAACATTGTGTATATATTTATTATATACATTTAGAAATTCTTAATTTTATATTTAGAAAATGAAATAGGGACAATAGTCTGGAAACATAAATATTTTTCCATACTCTGATTTATTTTTTCCATACTTTTCCAGACCTGGAAATTACTCAAATCAAATTCCATACTTTTCCAAACCCCGTAGGAACCCTGATTAATATACAAGGTTTAAAAATTAAATGCATCATAATATAACGTTTAATAATCCTGGATTAATGCAAACTTTAAAGGGACAGTTCACCCAAAAATGACAATTCTGTCATCCGTTTTTTTCCAAACCTGTGTGAATGTCTTTCTTCAGCTGAACACAAAGGAAGATATTTTAAAGAGTATTTGTATACCCACAAGTGTTCGGTTACAAACATTCTTCAAAACCTCTTCCTTCGTGTCATGTTTGGGTGAACTATCCCTTTAAAAGTTTAATAAGCTTAAATCAATGCACACTAAATTAAATAATAAATATTAAATCGTTGACAGTCTCACCTGTAAGCATTCATGGTCTGCTTTAGTTGGTCATAGAAGACAAATTCAGGGTCCCTGTGAAAAAATGAAAACATTATGATTAAGCTTTGAATGTTTCAGATGAACACAGAAACAGCGAGCGCTGCTGTGGCGGTCTCACCTCTTGTCGGCTCGGACCAGATGCCTCTTGACGTCCTTCAGATAGCGGTTCATGTAATACTCCAGTGTGTTGACAATGCTGCTGTCTTTATCCAGCAGCTGGGCGGCCCGTGGCTGTGCCGTCAGCCAGTCCACCAGTGAGGCCAGCTGATCCTCCTGCACCTGCTGTTGGGAAAGACCAACAAACACCAGGACAACACGTCAAGATCACAGCGACAAGTCTTCTGATATTGTTTTTGTGCTCTACTAGAGCAGGTTTTCCTGCTTGAATGTTGATTATTTCCTCATATTCTCCATTGTTGCAGCTCCTTTCTTCCGAGTCTCTGTTTAGTTTACATTTATGCTTTTATCCAAAGCGACTTACATTGCATTCAACGTACACATTTACATTTTGTCAGTTCTTGCTTTCCCTTGGAAACCATGGCATTGCTAGCGCCACGCTCTATTGTTTGAGCTACCGCAAAAGCTAGTTCCTGGCTGCGTCCCAATTCGCCTACTTATACTACGTCCTAAAAGTGTGTACTCTTTTTGTGAAGAAAAAGTACATACTTTTGAGTGTGTAGCAGAAGAGTATGCAAGCTTTGGGACTTCGTCAATCTTTAACGGACTCTGTTGCTTAGTTATGTGTCCCGTCACCGTTTAAACTGCCCTGTCAATCATCGTCACAGTTCAAATCCGCCACATTCAATTTAATTTCCTACCGTATCGGAGAGAAATGTAGTCGCACGTTGATCTGACATTCGTGGGTTTTTAATGCAGAGACTCTCCTCATGTGTTTGCAAAGTTAATGGCCAAACGCATCATTACAAAAGTTCTCAATGCTGCTGCAGGAGAAATATAATGTGGCTAACATTGAATAAATATATTTTCGTCAGATTAAATACTGATAATTGCTCACTCAAGCCCCTTTATTTAACCCTCTCTACTTAGCCGTCAGACTCGCGTAACCGTCATGTTTGTAGTTTTTTAACACTTTTTATCCGCGTTTGTAGTTTTCACAATGGGTTGTGGGCAATATCAGCCGTTAGAGTGCGCATCGATCTGCACTTTGAATTCTGACCGGAAATAGTAAACCATCCGGGAATCTTTGGAATACTCTTTTCAACATACTAAGATTTGGGACATACTAATTCTTTTTTCGAATACTATTTAGTACGGATAGTATGCGAATTGGGACGCAGCACCTGTCTCTATGAAGCCACTCCTTCTGAAAAGCACACTGTGCTCTGATTGGTCGAGCTGGAGCAGTGTGTTGTGATTGGGCCAGCTCTTCCAGTGTTTGGGAAATGTCCCACCCCTTACCATAACCACCAGTTTCAACAACAAGCGGCAACCTCCCGCAGTTTCTCTTGAAGCCAATACGGAAGTGACTGTAATTCACCGACTGGCCACTAGAGACAGACTCCAGAAGGAGCAGAATCTCATTGAGCTCATGTTAAAATGCCCAACTTTACAGCAGAATAAAACATGTTTACAGTCTGGTACAAATTGTGGTTTTGGTCTATACGGCAAATTTTGCCCTTCATGACGACTGTGAGGGGGGTGAATTTATATACAACTCATTCGTTTAAATGATATAAAGACTTAAAAGTTCTGCGTGATTAAGGGCGTGGCCACTTTGACTGACAGGTGGATTGCCGTTTGTCTGCTGTCTGCTAGTCATCACGTCACCTCAGCTCCGCCCATGTCCCGCCTCTTTGCCCATTTTCTGTTATCCGGGAGTGACGCGCTGACAAGATGGCAACGGCCGACTTTACGCTTCAAAAACTGCTCTTCAGAAACACTACGGGTGACGTCATTTTTTACAGTCTATGGCAGGGTTCCTCAAATCTTACCCTGGAGGTCCAATGCGCTGCAGAGTTTAGCTCCAACCCTAATCAAACACACCTGAACATGCTAATCAAAGTCTTCAGGTTCATTAGAAAACTACAGGTAGGTGAGTTTGATTAGGGTTGGAGCTAAACTCTGCAGCGCATTGGACCTCCAGGGTAAGATTTGAGGAACCCTGGTCTATGGTTTCAATACACTACTAACTAATAGTGATGTGTCGTTCATGAACGATTCGTTCATTTTGAACGAATCTTTAATATGACTCGGGACTACCGAGTTGTCTCAGAGAGTGATTCGTTCATTTTGTGTTGACCGCGCATGCGCATTACGCTGAATCTGTACTGGAAAGAACAAAAATGATTAGTTCATCTTTCGAGTCTCGAGTCTCGAGTTCGGGTTTGAGTCTTTCGTTCTTCCTGTCAGTCCCATAGAGTCTATGCTGTCAGTAACGGAAACAGAAAAGATTAGTTCTTTCGAGTCTTTTGGGTTTGACGTTTGAGTCATTCCACGTGACTTGTCACTGTATTGAACACTAGTTCACAACCTTTTTACTAACAAGCACGTAGTTATTTTATTTTATTATATATAATTCTCAGTTAATATCAGACATATACAAATATGGGAAATATATTGACTATTCAAGTCTAACATCACAAATTCAAGTCAATTAGACTATTACTCGTTTTGAATCAACTGTATTTTATTTTTCTCTATTGAGTTATATATATATATTTTTTGTTCTTGTGTTATTAATGAATAAAAATCAGTTTAAAAATGTTACCTAAACCTTTGTAACATAGCTTATAGGCCTATAGCACCTATACAAAAACATATTACACACATACACACACACATACACACATACACACATACATACATACATACATACATATATATATGTATGTATGTATGCGTGTGTGTGTTTGTGCTATATGATTCAAAATGA